>VUQG01021846.1:20556-33811 GCA_015106755.1 Etia nguti | reverse complement strand
AAATATTTTATATATATATATATATATATATATATATATATATATATATATATATATATATATATATGGGAGTGGGAGTTGGGGCTTAGACTGGTTTGAGTCTTTGGTTCAAGGACAAATCTACAAAACATCATTCTAATATAGAAACTTTGTATTTAAAATGCAATCACTAAGGCTGCAACACATGCTTATATCATTGAATCACTTAAGTGAAAAGGTTCATACTGTACATTGTGAACACTGATCTGATGTGAATGTGCCAATAATAAATGCTTTCACCATGTTCTCAAGAAGGTCTTGGTTTCTTTATGGTAAGAAATATTTGCAAAGGAGATGATCCCTAGATGTTTTACTTGTGGAGTTTAACAGGTAATTTCTCAAAGCTTTCATTCATTATTTGAAATATGCAAAGCCAAAGCCACTAGCCTTTTTTAAACAGTGATACAGTATAAAGAGCCAAGGTTTTTTTTTTGTTTTTTTTTAAATCCCCAGCAGCAATATTTAGCAGAGAATCATTTATTTATTCTATTGCTGCGCTGTGCATATTCACTAAGGTCTAGTTTACAGCCAAAATTCTTTTTTGGAATATCCAGACTGGATCCAGATTAAATTTATAACATCTGAAGAACAAAAACGATACATATATATAAATATATACATAAAATGTGTTTTTGCAAATTAGATCCATACCACCTTTGGGAGTGTTTTGAAATTCAATTCCAAATGGGTTTGCAATGATGACTCTCAGTCTGGATGCTCCAGCTCCTGAAATCAGATTTCAGAGTCTCTTTTTGCTTCAACAAAACACACCGACGGCATCAAATACAAAGTATTGGAAATGCTGAACAGAATCCATGCTGCTACCAGCAGCATGTTATTGAGGCCAACATGAAGAGCAGCAGTCCATCTACAGAAGCTGAACAGGTTGGCTGCTGCACCCCAGCTTGACAGCGCGACTGCTTTGTTTTGTGCCTCTGCCTTATGAAACTGCATCACCAGCATGTAGTTACCAACACCTACAGGGTTACAGCAGCAACACATGCAGATAGGCTGCTAACGTCTGTACACACAAGTTCAATCTGATCGCATATCACAGTAGAGAGGAAGACTTGTAGATCTATTTGTGAGGAAAAAAAAAAAATCAGATTTACCTCAGTTGTGTGCAAACCCTAAGGTGCCTGCCACACTGCTTAACTCACCTATGTATGACAGATACCATGCTAAACTGCTGTGGCTCCCATGCCTGTGTAGGTCCACACCAATGGGTTTACTGCTAAAGCACTGTCAGCTCAGGGAGAGAGAGAGAGAGCACTAGAAAACACAGCACTTGACCAAATGTTCTGTTTTAATTACTATCATTATAGCCGACATTACTTTCCTTCTGTAGTGTCCACAGTCTCATTCAGTAATGTGCAATCATTGTGAGTCTGTGACGTATTTAGACATGTCGTGCATGCTGAAGCCAAGTGAAAGGTGTCAGTCATGCAATGTTTCTGGCAATATGACCATCACTGACTATTTCCTGCCTATTTTTGCTGACAGCTATTAAAAATGAAAAAACTCTGAATGCCGCACTACTGCAGTGTGGCTCGAGCTGTTCATGTCATGCAGGCTTTGTAGCTGGTCTAACCTGTTAACACGGCTCCCAAAATGAAAAAGAAAGATGTTCGGCAATTGTCATGCACAGTTAAGGTAGGCAGAGTCGCCTATGGCATAACTCTTCTGTTATTATCAGCCCTCTTTTCTACCTGCCCTGCTGCCTCACTCAGTTGCTTGCACTCACCTCATTAGCTCTCCTGTGCTTGTGTTTTTCCACAGTCACTCTTTGCTTGATTGTCCTTGTGTGTCAGTCATTACAGCATTCCAACAATACTTAGGTTGCCTGCCAGTATTTTGCTTCTGGCCAGTTTTGCATTTTTTGGTCACCAATCTCAGCCTTTTGCTTAGTTTCCGTAGTTGGCATGTAGCAATTTTGTACTTACTTTTATGTTTTGTTTTGTTGCTTTTTTTAATATGCTTTAGGGTCAGTCATTTGTATGCTATCAGCAAACAAGTCTGATATTAAGAAAATCAATTTTCACATATAGTATACGCGCGTGAAATGAATTGGTACAAAACTGTTCCGTAAAAGTTTTAGCCTATGTGCCAAATAATAATCTGGCTTATGTATAGACAACTGTGTAATTCTCATTTAATGAACAGTGATGCATAGTGTTTTGTGGAAAGCTTAATTGTCCAAAAGGGACTATTTAAAATGATGAAAGGGACTAATCCTAAAGATGACACACTTGCAAGGGAGAACAAAAGCTTGCACGAGAAAACCTTTCTTTGGCAAAAACGATAAGGAATAATTTAGGCGCTACGCAAGAAAGCTCATTGTTAGCAAGAGGGTTAGTACACAAAACAGTGACAGTGTGTTGTGAACAATACAAAATGGGAGAAACACTGGGGCTCACTGCTTTCAGCAAATTCCTGCTGGCTTGCTGGTGAATGACTACATCTGTTTACTGTTTAATTGTCAGGAAGTAAGGTCCCGCTCTGTGCCTCTTTCAGCTTTTCCCTTATTTTCACCTGCTCATATTCCCTTGTTTTCTCTAGTCTCCCAATTTCATGGCTGGGCATTCTCCCATGTATAATTCATGAGTGACATACTTGTTTTACACACCACGTACCAACAGCCATGTTGTGCCGCCCTGAGGGGGTCTCAGCTATGCCAGCCTGTAATCTGCTTACGCACAGAGCAACTAGCTCGCAGCTCTCCTCGCCAATTACACTCAATTCATAGAATGGCCCTTTCCCTGACACAAGGTTGGTTGTGATCATCATGTCCTTCAAAGAGGCATACACGGAGAGTAGCAACATGGCATACATGTTTATGTCTGACAGGGAGGTAATTGGTTGAGTGCTCAGTGTTGGGGCACAAACCGATAAAAGCACCTCTCTAAATTTGACAGTTGCTCTACTCAGTACAAGGTCAGAAGGCCTAGGTAACATCAACACGCAATGACAATAGAGCTCATTCACCAAGTTAACGACTGAAATCTATGCAGCTAGCAGCAATTCGCTGAGAGTGCTCACAATTCATTTTGCACAAACAAAATGATCCTAAGCTGTGCGCGCCAAGCCTGCACAGACACAAGCACACACCCTAGACAGTGCAGGTAAATGGGGTAGAATGTAGTGCTACGTGTTGGGTAATGAGTGCTGATTGTTTGTGACGGGGCTGTAGTAAGGCTGATTTCCCAGTTGAGGAATGGGGGCTTTGTACACATCACAGGGCTGTCAGGAAAAGACAGAAAATGGGCCCATAGCTTCACTGCTCTTCAGAAATAGACAGCCTGAACCACTTCACTATTTAACTTCTGAGCGCAGACACGGGCAAAGTGATGGTGCGAGCATTTTTAAATATCTTTTTCTAATTCTAATCTATCTGCATGAAATGTGCACTTATTATTACATATTTGAGATGTAGCTGTTTGTTTTTTGGTTTTTTTGAAAGCACAGAAAATTACTGCCTCACAAGCTGTATTTATTCTGAATATTGTATGACACTTACATGGACATGGTGTGGAAAGACTCATATTCAGACCAATAAACACGTCTTCCACTTAAAGTCTAAAATTGTGCCTTTAAATGTTTGCAACAATTAGTTCAATTTAAAGATGATTTCTTTGCTTTTACATCTGTTTTGCCACAGTAGCATTAACATTGTGTCAGGATAATAATTCTTCTGATTACTGACCACATAAAGTTAATGGATTTTGTCTGCATACATTGCACCACAGCGTCGATTTTTATGAGTTTTTCAATAGAGATATCCTTACTTGATGACACATAGTCAATAATTCATTGATCTTGGTGTGTTTTATTCATAAGTCCTACTGTGTAGAGAGCATAATTAAAGAGACTTTTGGCAATCTTTGACTACTACTCAATGGATGACCCATGCTGAATATGTGATGAGAGCAGCAGCTTGTTGTGGTCAAGCTATCCATATCTATACTGATAACCTGCAGAAGTCATGAGTAAAAGAGTTACGCCGGTCACTTCATTAGGTATATCTGTTCAGCTGTTTGTCAATGCAAATATCTAATCAGCCAATCATGTGGTAGAAACTCATTTAGGCATGTAGACATGGTCAACACGACCTAATGAAGTTCAAACTGAGCATCAGAATGGAAAAGAAAGGTGATTTAAGGGCTTTGAACGTGGCATGGTTGTTGGTGCCAGACAGGCTGGTCTGGGCATTTCAGAAACTGCTAATCTACTGGGATTTTCCCACACATCCACCTCTAGGGTATCCAGTGAATGGCAGTTCTCTGAGTAAAAATGTCTTGTTGATGCCAAAAGTCAGAGGAGCATGTTTAGGGTGCTTCGAGCTGATAGAAATGCAACCGAATTGCAAATAACCACTTGCTACAGCAAAGGAATGCAGAAGAGTATCTCTGATTGCACAACACATAAAACCTGAAAATACTTGGGCTACAGCAGCAGAAGACCACATCAGGTGCCACTCCTGTCATCTAAGAACAGGAAACTAGCACTACAGTTTGCACAGGGCTCACCCACATTTGTCAGTAGAAGATTGGGAAATGTTCCCTAGTCTGACGATTCTCAATTTCTGCTGCATTCAGGTGACAGGATCAGAATTTGGAGTAAACGAGATGAAAGTATGGATCCATCCTGCCTTGTATCATCAGTTCAGTCTGCTCATGGAATGGTGTGGGGGATATTTTCTCACTACACTTTGGACTCTTAGCACCAAGTAAGCATCATTTAAACACCACAGCCTACCTGAGTGTTGTTGCTGACCATGTCCATCCCTTTGTGGCCACAGTGTTAATCTTCTAATCGCTGCTTCCAACAGGATAACACATCATCTCAAACTGGTTTCTTGAACAGAACAAAGAGTTCACTGTACTTAAATGGCCTCCACAGTTATCAGATCTCAGTCCAAGAGAGCACATTTAGGATGTGGTGGAATGGGAGTCTCACATTATGGACAATTATCAGTTGAGTGTATCAAATATATTCTCTATAATTTTTTATAGCATGTCTTCAAAAATTTCAAGGCCATGCATATTATGATTGCAGACTGTAAATTAAGGTAACAATGTAAAAGAACATCACTTATGATCCAAAGGTATTTCAGCTGCAAAACTCAAACCTTTTGTCAGCAGACTTTGGCTGGGACCTTAAGTGTTAATTCATTATTACCCTTCTTAAATTGGATTGTCGGCATCTTGCTAATTATAGAGGAAATGTTTAATGAGTTCATCCACCTAATCAACCATTACAGCAAACAATAAGAAAATCTGTCTTTGCATCATTGTTGTAATTAAAATTTCCTGTTTGTAAATCCTGAGTAGTACATCCATAATCCGAAAATCACAGATAATTGAGTCACATCTGAAAAAAGAAAACCTCCACATCAGTGTAGGGAAATGAGCATGCCCTGGTAATTTAAGCATTTTGTTGAACATTTCCTCCTCTTTTCCTGGTTGTTTTATGCACCACAACACTTTGATAGAGACTGTCTGCGTTGTACCTTTTGAAGAAGTAGAGCTGCATAGTTTCATTCAACAAGCAAAATTATAGCCTAATCCACTCGACAACAGTAAAACAATATGTATGTTGTTTTTCAAATGATCTAATCAGCTGAAGAAACATGTAAATAGCATGTCTGATTGTATATTTATATGTTTCACCAAGCTATGAACAATCTGTGTTGGTTGGTTAATTAAAAGACTGACACCCTATAACATGCCTGTAACTTATTTTATAAACAGACAAGAACATTTTCTTTTTTAACATGCAGTTACTGTATAACAGTCCAAGGTCCAGCAGAAGGTAAGTAATTCTACTCATTGCATCAGTCGCTTTCACTTACAAGAGCAGACGAAGTTTGCATGATCGGTTCTTCATCATTGAAATCACAATTACCAATATGTGCACTCTTCATTTGAATTTTATTTTTTGTCAGCTGACTAAGTGATCGACAGTGAATGACATAACCCAACATTTCTGGCCGCGGCAAATGAATCACCCACTGACACCATGATTAGAATTTGAAGGTTTTTGGTTTTGCAGGAATTCCTGCTGCATTTTACTAAGGCGCATGCATTGTTTGTCACAGAACTGTAGCAGAGCAAACAGCTAGAGTAAAGAGGTGAGCTATGACAAAGAGATAGAACCACATTCATGGGGATCAAGGGAAGGATGTGCCACTTATGTTAAGTTGCAAAGCAAATCTTTGATTGCAGAAAGTAGAGTCATCCTACTTGTTCCACCAGAGGTTTCATCTTTGTGAAACATCACACAACAGTTATAAGCTTTTCTGAATGGAAAAAATCTTTATATTGCTGTATAACTATACTTAACGCCCATGATCTTCTGGTTCCAACTGCCCAGCAGTGGAAATCACTGAAACACTTCTGAACTCCATTGGCATTAAACACAGGTTAACGCTACAAACACAAAACATAAGTTAAAAAGCAAATATGCTAAGATGTCTTCAAATGAAGTGTAAGACACATCCTGTTCCAGCTTTTTTGAAATACCTGCTTGTTGCATCTAAATAGTTTCATCAATTTCACACACTTTCTCATATGAATTTTACACCATGTCATATACAAACATTTATTTATCAAAGCATCATTTATTTCAGTTAACCAAATGAGAAAATCCACCTTTAAGAAATGCTGCCGTGTGAACATAAAAGCATATGTTCAACACATAACATTTTAATGTGTTACGATAAAGTCACAATTTTTTAAGCATAGTATTAAAGTGCTTTAAAACTTCTTTTTTCAGAGGGTGGCATCTGTCTCATGCTGATGCATTAGAATGAGAAGCGCTATCCCATGCACTGTTTGTGCCTGCTGTGAAGAGACTCCCATGTGCCCTGTGACATGAAATAGTTTGTGTTTGCGTGTGTTTGTGTGAGACGGTGATGTGGTGGTCATGGGGGAAGGTCTACATGTGTGCTCGTGGGGCTTTGAAATGCAGGGGGGGAAAAAAGAGCATACCAATATCAACAACCTATTAAAAAAACATGCTGGGACATCAAAACGTTTGGTACAACATTACCATTGGCAATTTTAAATTTCACAGTATTTCACTGAATGAATATTTAAATAGATTTTCCAAAGTGTGTCCCAAACCAAATGAATTAAAATTACAGTTCTCCAGGGGATGTGGACACCGAGCATCCACAGATCATATTCCATGTGAAATATCCAATGCAAAATGTTTAGCATCTGTTACAGTGAATCTCAGAGACTATAAGAATTCACCTGCTGGTATTTAATTTTCTCAATAAGAGAAAACACATTTGCATTCCGCCACTCCTTTTTTCATTGTCGCTACTAAAAGTACATCTGCCAGATAAAGGCAAAAGCTCCTTGGTTTTGTTCAGACTGCAGGAAAATAAGATTTCTTCTCTTATATCAGCTCTTTAGGACACAGTTATTAGCAAGTTATGTACTACATGGCCAGCTTATCTGTATGGGCTGCTGTTATTAATGACGTAGACATCATTAATTTTGATTATGACACAGCTTTTCAACCTGCCCTTCCTTCCAACCTACCACCCAAAGTGCCAGTAATTATTATTTATAGCAATAACTGACCACATCCACTTGTTCTCTATACTATCCTCCACGGAGCCTCGCTGGTGTCAGCATGGATTCTGCTCAGCACATCCATTACTCTGGATTTAAGTCATAATTATATTGTTGCTCTGCAAGTGACATAAAAGACAGTTTCACATTAGCGGCCAGAGTCTCTGATCAATTTTACTGCTTTTATTTTTTCAAAAAGGCCAGTCCACCTTCTGTGCAAACAAAGACTTTTTTCCCACCTTCCCATAAGCTGTTTTTACTTCAGTTCATGAATGAAAGTTGGCAAAGTAAAATTAGTATGCCTTTCGTTCTTTCTAGTTAGATAGGCCTTTATTTCTTTAGCTTTACAAGCATTGCTTTTGCTTGACATATTATGCTCAGAAAAAGAAAAACTGAATTTAATTTTAGTCAGTCACACTGTGATCTCTGTCCTTTGTAAAGTTTATGCCATGAGTCAAACTGCCTTCTGGGATTTGACTAGACCAGACAAGATTGGCCCTGACTTTTGTCTTCATGTGCCTCTCAAAAATATCAGTGATCTGCATTCATTAAGAGTAATTTTCCGTATGGCATCAACAGCAAGCTGACAGACTGTTGCAGGCCCCTGACTACCGGGCCCCCTTTTACATTTATTTTGATCCCTGGCTTAGTACCTTCCTCTGACCTAGAATTGGCTGGCTGGTCTCTGACCTTGGCTCTGTGCCTGTCCACAGTGTCTAATCATCCTTTGCTATGGATTGGCTTCCCTCTCTCTCCACCTCCCTTTCTCCCCATTGATTTTGGTCATTTTATACCTGAACATAGTCATTAATCTGATTATGACTGTGTCTGGGTCCAGTTCATTAGTCTGGCCCAGCTGTAATACAGGCAGATGCCTGCTGGGCCATAAGGATTCATCACGAAACCATTGAGCCCTGAAGAACACACCACATAGGACAGCATGATGCACACATACGTAGACAAACACAGGTGTAGAATTGGAGCGTTCTCCTACATTTTTGCAAAGAGGAAAAACTGACTTTAGGAATGAAGTAAAATATATAAAGGCTAGAATATGTTTACCCCTCAAGGTTTCACAGTAGCTGTATTAAATCTCCTCACAACAGCAGGCACTTGGACTATAGTAAGTCAACAGCTGTCTTCAGTTTTGTTTTGATTTTTATTCATATGACCACACTTACCTTCAACGCTTCATGGTTTGGAGATAGTTCAGCTCTTTATTCTGATTTGGATATTTTGTTTGCTGTTTTTTTTAAAAGGAGCTACGTTATTACAGAAAATTATTCCCTATTATTCCCTATTTTTCCGCTGCACTAGCATAAACACAACTTTTACTTTTGTGTGTGCAGAGATCACATGGAGTGCAGCAGCAGCATTAGTACACCTGCCCCTCAAAACCCCTGGGTGCAAAAACTTCAGTGAAGCTACACATAGACAGGATTACACAACTCTCTTGATTCACTGATTATCTCTAAAGGGTTGTAATTTACTTTGCAACAAATTATAATATACCCACAAGGTAAGTGTCACTGCAAAAGCTGATGTGATATACATTTTCATAATTATAGACTCCAGTTTAACTAACTTTTTTGCCTTCCAGCACCTTAGTACACATGTTAAAATCTGAATATTGTGAAACCTGGCTGCTGAAATAGCTCCACTATTCCCCGTCCCAAGCTACAGATATATGGATGATAAATAAAGTGACCTTTAGCCCTACCAAGGAAATGAACCCACTGCTAGAATATTCCATCACTGCCTCCTTATCAAAAAGCATATGATTTGAGGTTAAGTATGTCTCAGAATCTTCTTTCCATCCTCCATCATCATCTTTAAATGAGATTAGTATTGCAGGACAATGCTGCTAATGTCATTCATTACATTTTCACATCAGTAATTTTACTGAAAGACCTGGACAGCATGTGCAGTATATAGTGCTTTGCTACTCCAATAAATTACTGGGAGGTTAAATCACTTCTGAGAGATTTTATGTCTACAGTACAAGGTATTTCATTTTAACACTGATCTGGATGGCACAGCTGTGAAATTTAAGCCCATCAAGAATGAAAAAGGCAGAACTCAACTGCAAGGGCACTGTAGTGCCTGTATGCGACTGCATGTATGTGTTTTCGTTTAGTTTTAGCTTTACAAGACAAAGGTGGCTTATTTTGAAACACTTTATACACCATCACTGACAGACTACATAAGCAGTGCAGAGTACTGAAACTCCAGTATTAGCAAACAAGAGCAGCTGTCTATACAGTCTGTTTCATTACAAAAGGCCAACTCCCACACAGCGTCTTGGATAACAATGGTTTTCTGCACTACTAGAGTACTAGAAAGAGTCTTCACTGCTGGAGATATACTTACAAAGAAATGCACTCCAGTGCTTATCCCAAAGTACAGTGCAGTAGCTTACTCAGATAAACTACTTACCACCTTGTGGTCTCATGTCTCTTCCAGTTGAGATCAATGCCTGTCTAGATTTATATGTACTATGTAGTGAAGACTTTAAAAGGTCACAGATATAGATGAGTGTCCCCAAATATAGCTAATATCTCTTCTTCTGCTCCTGAGTCAGGAATTATGCTATTGAACAATGTCTAAAAAAACCCATCTCTTTGCTGAATATTTTGACATCATAGTAAAAGTAAGCTTCAACCTTTTGTGTAGCAATTTCATCATTTTATCCGAGAAGACATTTATTTGGACTTAACTCAATAATGAGGGTGAAAAATGGAACAAAGGAGGGAAGTAAAAACACTGAAAACCATAAGCCTTATAAAAACAAGACAAAGTAAAAGAGAATGGGAATAAACTCACAGAGATAGCAGTGAGACACAAACAGAGGAGCACAGGAAGAATTAAAAAACAAAAAGTCAGACACAGGAACACAAAGATCATGAAAATAGAAGAACGTATTGCTTAGATTTTTTTTTTTTAGATTTTATTGCTTTAGATTGTTACGGTGATAATAAGACGTATTCTTTCATCTGCAGCCATGCCAGTGTTAAATGGCTTGGGGAGGAAGTAAAGATATATTTCAAACTAATGAGTAGGTCTTACTTCCACATTCAGTGTAAGGTCAGCAAGTATAAGGCTTTAGTAATATCTGTTGTAGTAATACATCTCCATAAAAATAAGTTGCTTGCAGGCACTATGGAAAAAAATGAAGCTCTTCTCTGAGAGTCTGTATCTTTCATTGATGCTCAGTACCATCTTCCCACCAAGCTCTGTAGGACTTCCATGAATTTCTGAAGTCATTTTTCATATGTTTTAAAACTCAAATTTGAACAAATTTTTTTTGACAACTTATAGTTTGTCTGTATCAAAGATCATGAACATTGTCCTCGTTATTATAGCGGGAGAACATATGACTGTGGTGCTGATGACAGTGCATAGGTCCTCAGAAACAAAGATTTGCTTGCCTGGGGGGAAAAAAAGATAGCTGGAGATAGCTAGAAGAAGGAAGAAGAGATTGATGAGGGCCATGAGAAGACCAGTGGTTGGACTTCTAACTGGGGTAAAAGTCATGGTTTGGTCAGACACAGATACTTCTCTGGGCTAAGCACCTGAGAGTGATATTAAAGTGTGAACTATTACAGTTTTTAAAGGAGGTCAGTGTTTAACATATTTAAAACATGAAACAACACGGCTGGCCTTTGCTTTTTTTATGTTCAAATATTTAGTGTCACAGCGATGTATCAAGCCGACATCTTTTAAAAAAATCATATGACGAGTTGTAGCCATGACAGGCAAAAAACCCTCTAGCAACTCAAAGTGGGTGGATCCCGAAATTTTTTTCAAATGATGGGGGAATGATTGAAGCAACTGGTACTGAGCTGATATTTGACAGGGTGGTAAATAGATTAGAGGGTTACCTAGGCAACCAGAGCCTGCAATGTCTACTAGCAATCGACCGTTAGCGACTTGCAAAGAGCAAATCACTTTTATGGGACCTATTTCTACTCTTTTTTGCAAAATTTTTCTGAATCACTGTTTTTTACATTGTAATTTCTTTGCTGATTGTTTTTGGAAAATATTCCTGCGACTGGTGTTTTTTTAAGCTCCCTCTATTGCTCTTTTCATATTCTTCCAGACGTTTAATCGACTTCAAGGTATTCGCAGATTTTATGTATTTTTTTCCGTTATTTCCTAAATAACCGCTGGCCTTACACTTGTCTTGGTCTTACACTTTGTATCTGAAATGAAGATAGTCCATAAATTGGCCATTGTGGTCAAATGATGGGGCCATTTTCAATCAATAGAACACTGCACCCTTGCAACAGCGTTTTCATTTGACATTTGGAAAGGACGTGTTTGCTGGGTGGGCAATAGCATGGTAGCTATTGTTTCTTTTGTGGTCCTCAGATTGTTTATCGACTAGGTGAGCATGCACCCCCAGCCTTTTGTCAGTGTTTGAGTCCTCCAGAGACAACTGGAAACAGCAGTTCATCTGCTCATCAATACATAAGTTGCATCAAAAAAGTCATGGTCAGACAACTTTTGACCGGTAAACACACCTAGACCAGGACCACACATGTATACCTCAAGCAAAAAAAGGGAAAAAAAGAAAAGAAAAAGTAGTCGGACCTCCGAGGAAGCAACATATTTTCTCAGTCAACCTGATGCAAGCTCAGGGCAAACCACTGTAAGAAGCTTGAATCCCATATCTGACAGACCACAAAAGACGAGAGCAGTTCTATTCACACATTGCGTATTCATGGACTTTACCCACTATTTTCTGCAAGATGTAACCAAGCCTGAAAATGATGTACTGTAGGTTGCCCTAAATATGTGAAATACTATACATTATCTCACACTTAGGTCTCGTACTCTCTATTTTCCTTGTTCCCCTCACCAGTATAAGGTAGGTGCTGCTAGTTATACACAAAGGAAATGATTTTAAAAAAAGGTTCCAAACATGCACCCACTCAGGTAATTACAAATTAGTCAGTATTTGCATAAATAAAGCACTGCATCGATTATAAAAACATACCTCCTACTATGACTATTCTTTATGCATCTCTTCTGAATTGTGTTACTTTTGCATTCAGTGCAGCATTAGGCAACTTAAAATTAATGCCATTCAGTTCTCAAGTCTAATCCCTAATATCATGATTAAAATTCCCACAGCTTTTATTCGCCTTATCAGAGTTGCTCCATGTTGAGATAATGTGCGTCTGTATGACTCTGACGTCGCAGTGCCATTTGTAGCTTTTCTTCTGATATTTGACAGTTGACATTCAAATGCGGTGCTTTCTACCTGGTTGAGGCTGCTCACTGTTATCTGTTTCAGCTAGGATGAGCAGAAATGTGCATAGGTTGGGCGCTGCAGGCGAAGACGGATCTTCAAAACATAATGAGAGTTTGCCAGGGTGCCTCTGTTCCTGGCCCCTTTGCAGAAAAGAAGAAATATACTTTTATTCTCCATGTCAGGGTACGGAGGGCACCTTGGGCTATGCTGTTGTTTGAATATATGCAGATCGCTCAGTAATTAAAATACGAAAGGTTTCACCGTTCTTCTTATACCTTAATTGAAATGAAGGTCCTCTCCTCTTATGTCGCATTGGCTGACCATTACAGAATAGAACTACATGATTTATGGAGAAAAAAACAAAGGCACAGGAAGG
>VUQG01021846.1:0-17429 GCA_015106755.1 Etia nguti | reverse complement strand
AATCTGGTCACTGAAAATCTTAGCATCGTCAATCTGTCACTTGCAGCTCCACCTCGTGTATTTTTATCAGCACAACTGATCTCAAACCATTTATTAAAGCAGGTCTCACTAATTTTCAAGGCTTTTTCAGTCCAAAATATGTTAAGTGTATATACAGTGCTTTGATCTTTGTGAATTTGTAGCCTCTAAGTAACGAACTATACTATTTTTTCTCTCTTCAGACTGTCAAGGCTGCTTTATTTGTTTTTTTTTGTTTTTAAATGCTGTTTATGTTTATTTTTTCACTGCAGTGTTGTGTGGAGTGCAATAAAAGTAGGCTATCTTTAGATTCTGCCAAAACACAGCTGATGGGTTGTTGTTTTTAAAGAATAGAAAGCCTCACAGGCATTGGTAAGTTAGCTCACAGATGCATCCGGCTCCTGTCTGTACGTGTCTGTCTGTGTTGACCTTTTGCTGATCACGAATTAAATATCTGTGAATGTTTCAGGTTCCTGGCCTTTGGAGGTTATATGGACTAACTCCCTGGGTCTTCTCTCCACTGAACCAATAAAAGGCAAGTACACCAGACAACTGTTTCATGCTCTTTTCCCTTTCCCCTGACCTCCTGTATCTTCCTATCTTTCTGAACATGGCATATCTTCACACCCACTCCCACTGGGAGATGGAGGGATGCTGAAAATGAAAAGAAAAACAATTAGTAGCTCTGATGAGCCCGTGTGAGGTAATGAAATTGCGTGTCTCATTGTAGCGTGTAATGGAGAGCAGTTTGAAGTTAATTGAGGGGAGATAGGACACTGGGCCACTGTCTGCCAGAGTATTGTAGTAGGGAACAGGATTTATCTGGGAGGGAATCACTGAACCCAGAAAAAAAACAAAAAAAACAATTCCTTATCAGACATCACAAATGAGAATTACTTGGCTTTATCGGACTAGATAGCAAGATAAATTGTTATCATAATTAAATTCATATTCTTTTCATCTGTTTTCTAGGTCAGGTTCATGGTCACAAAGGGCCTGGCAGAACCACACTGGAGCCAAACATTTAAGCCAATCCATGTTGAAATTTAGTCCCAAAACTGCTTATTATTATTATTATTATTTATTTATTTATTTTTATATTTTATCCCTTATCCTTAAACCAATAATAACTATTAAATATATTTGCACACGTCTATCAGTAATAGAGAACCTAAGGAGTTGTTTTTATAGCATTACCTGACTGGTTAATCTTCAGAAACACTGTTGCAGTCTTGGGACTGATACTCTTGTGGTTTTTAGAAGGAGATAAAGTGCCACCTTCTGGTGGAAGGACTGAAGGATGGTAATGTTCTGCTCCGTTAACTTGTGTCACCATTAATGTGTCTTAAAAGAATGAGCGTAGGGGTAGAAAACTGCGTTCGCAGAGTTCAAATAGAGAAAACAAAGCCGTGAATCCCCGGGCGAGCCATAACAAAACCTCGGTGCAAAGCATAGATCTTATCTCAACAGCCTTTGATGCACGTGCACAATAAAATCCTGTCAATATGAGTCTTTTTCAGAATTTTCCAGCATGTCTAATAATACAAACGTTTTGTTTTTTTAACCCACAAATGAATAGCAATTGATTTGGCTCTTAAACTCTACTGTTTCTTTGCATGACAGTTTGTTTTTTTCTCATTTTTTTGCATGGTGGCCACATTGCACATGCTTAGCAGAGAGTCGAGGGTTTAAACAAGATGTATAAATGCCACGATGCATAAAGAAAAGCTATGAAGCCCTGAGTCGGTTGCATGTGATGGGCGGGGAGTGTTTCTCGTCTCTCAGGCAGCGCTGACAATTAAACGCAGCTTGCCTACAGTATTGATCATGTCTCCCTGATAGGCAGAGCAGAACCACAGCACCTGTATTCATTAAACAACCTGTTTAGCAACCATGCAGCGGAAGGAGAAGTCTGGGTCTGTTTGCAAAAAGAAAAAAAAAAGTGCCACAGGCCACAAAACACCTGGAAGATTGCACGGAAACTTTTCAACAGAGCGTGACGGAAGGAAGGAACCGACAGGAAGGGAGGAACACTTCATGACCTTCGCTTAAGAAAAAGGAAAGGAAAAAAAAACAGAGCACTGCTGCAAAGAGTCTTAAAGGGAAAACAGCACCAAAAAACCAGTCATGTTAAATTGGATGTGTTTATTGGAATAATTATTGGAATGAGACAGTTATTTGTTGCCTTATTGCTTTATAAACACTTGTTCGCTTTGGAGGTTTGGGAATGAAATGTTGACAATTCTGACTCGCCAGTGTGAAATTAAGAAATGCTTTTGCAAACTGTTCAATGAATATTAAAAAGAAGATGCATATTGGAGCCTAATTGGTTTTGATGATTTTTTTTATTATTTTGGAAAACGAAGAGATTTTTTCAACTTAAACACTGCCTACTTTACATTCTGCAGGAGGGCCTTTCGCTGCTTTCGTTCACCCTTCTAAAAACATCGATGAAAATAGGTCATTTTCGAGCCGACTATAAATGGCAGCACTTGTAAAAATGTGCCCATAAAGAGTCAGGGGATTTAAAATGCAATGTTATAGACCCACTTATGCTGTTACCTATGTCCTCAACATTCATGGTTGCAATTTAGTACTATAATTATCAGCAAGGTTCACAGATTCAAATCTCTGCACTTTTCTAAAGGACATTCTCTATATTATTATTCTCTATAAATGTAAAGGAAACATGTGCAGATTTTAGAACAGGAAAAATTTCTATGCACATTTTAAACCTGATTCCAAAATTGTTAATCGGGTTACTTAACAGGACAGCAGTGGAAATGCTTCTGGTTAAAAGCTAAGACATTAGTAAGAGTCCTTTGTCAGGCCTGGTTTTAAACTACTCTTTATCTCTGATGGCCCTGACCCAGCAGTGAATCACTGAACGTTTTATTAGATAGCAAAAATAAGCCGTGACATGATCCCAGATGCCCTTTTTTAAAATTTCCACGTCTATGCAGTGACTGACCAAATAAAGTAACAAGTACTAAAGCTCTAAAAAGACAGAAGAATTCAGTGCCTGAGCTGACTTTGACCTGCAGCTACACCTGACGTCATCTCCAAGGACTCCAGACTTACTTTGTGTTTCTTTTTCTTTTTTTAGTAGAGCTGACCTTCGGGGCACCTCCTCGATAAACTTAACTCGAAAGGGTCAGAGGTTCTTGAAGTAGTACGTGCAGAGTGCTCAAAGATTTCCATGATTGAGGGACAAAAGTTTTCCAGGCGAAATATGGCATTACTTAGTGCAAGGGGTACATTTATGCTTATGGCCCGTGTCATACAAAGGCCAGCCTATGGTGGAAAATAACTAGCATGCTAATTTTTCTCAGTGGAATTCACAGTGTGTATAAGTTTTCATCTGTAGTTTGTAGTCAGTGTACCAAACATGTAAGCAGCTGGTCACATTTGCAGTTCAAGAGTGACAGAAATAGTTTAGAGAGTTTCAGAGAGCTTATTTCTTCATACATCCATTCATAAGCATGGTCGCTACGTGGAGTTAAGGTGGAATTTTTGGTTTATGAAATATTAGGGAATGCTTCGGACTTTATGTCTAACGACTTCCATAAACTGGATTTCCTTGCTGTCACATTTCCTTTGTCACTTCACAAAATTTCAAAAATTACTCTCACGCAATGATTTGCATCCTTTTCCCAAGCCAGTTTCTCCGAAAGTTCTTAAATAAATCTGTAATCTGACACTCTTATAAAAGTCCCCCTCACCCAACTGCATACCCTGCTCCACCACCACCAATGTCTAGGCTCCTGAGTATCCAGTCACCACCTCTCACCGTCACCTGAGAGTCTCGTCTGTGTTTATACCTTATCTCCGAGAAAGGGAAATGGAAAATATTCAAGTATGAATAACCTTTGAGTACAGGTTGTTCATGCAACTTTATTGCTCAACGCACACACACATGCTAAGTCAGTTCTTTAAAAGGGCTTTCTTTATTGGAGCACTTTAATACAACACTCTGAAATCGGATCACGCTGACTCTTTGAAACACGTACAAATTTGACGTGTGGCTTTTGATCCATGTAACTTTTGCTTACTCGGGTGTTCTATTTTTACATACGACATAGTGATGCAAAAAAGGAGATATAAATAGAAAACAAAGGTTTACTAACTGTTAGTCTTATTAACTGTTAGTCATGGATCACAGACTTTGCACAGGACAGCATACCATGAAAAAGCTCACAGTATGTCACTCCAGCTGCCTTGCTGGTCTTTTCCCTGCTTTCTGTCCTTCCTGGCCACGGTTTATTATTAACAGCCATTTTATTTGTTGACTGGAGACATGCGGGACAATTTGGATTTATGGATTTACAGGTATGTGCCAGAGCAGCGCATTCATATCACATTTAAATTTTTAAGATAAAAAGGTGCATTGATGTGGTCTAACAAGGATGCCAGTTTTGTTGTTTTGTTGTTCCAAAGGTTTCCAGATGCAACATGATGTTTTCTTCAGAAGGGTGTATTGAAAGTGACTTGAATCTAAGATAGGCCTTATCAGAAGATGGAAAACTCTGTTTCAAGAATGATCCTGACTGCTATAAAATAGACCAAAAAGTAAAAGGCTCTGGTATCAGTTATTATTTATTGGGGTTTTTTTTTTTTTTTGGATAAGTGTACAATTTGCTACACTGGTAGACTACTAAATATATGCATAGTAAAAAGGAATAAGTAATTCAATGCACCCCTTTCTCCACCCTAGACTGAATAAAGAGTGAATGAATGAACCAATGAGCAGAGCGTGACAAAAAAGCTGCTTTTTTTATTAAAGTTAACCACATTTTTCAGCAGAATTGTGCTTCCTAAAGGTGTACGCATAGATTTTTGACAAGACGCTGCAAATACCAACACTTTATATCATTTGAAAGACACTTAAAAGCCAATGCAACTCTACACATAGTGACGCTGTTGATCAGTATGCATTCATCACACACCTTTGATATCTGAGACACTGAGATAAAGACTTGAGTATTTGTTAAGAAATCAGGCCGCTGTCTTTCAGATAACTCTAGATTATCTGCGTAGTTAAGCTGTTGCCTCACCTTTGCCAGTAAGCACAAAGAAATGTATGACTCTATGAATACTGCAGATTGTTAAGGCTTTTTATTCTCTAGACATGTAAGAGTACTTTGTAATTTACAGATTGCTAACAATGGCGCTCTTTTTAACTTGGCTAGTTTAAAAAAAGCTCTAATATTTGTTTTGGCCTGCCCTTTTTTTACAGACACATCCCAGCAGGGTTCCAGGATGTCACAAAAAGAGGCTCAGACCAAACCCCTCACACAATATATCTTTCTTATCACTTCTTTCCTCACCAGTATTTACACTGTGTAGTGCTATCTGGCTCACCTCACACTAAATATACTCAAGCAGACACCACTTTAACCATGTTTTGTTGGGGGGGGGGGTTGACATCATTGTGCCACAATGTACACATGCCCTGTGTACTTTATGCGGGAATATGAATTGCATAAGGTGTCAATCATGGGCCATATTTTTTGGCTTATCTTCATAAAGTATGGAGTTAAAGACTCAGTGCCAGCTGGAGAATAAAGTTATCCCATCATCTTTTCCCAGCGAATAAATTCATGAGGATCATTAGACACTGTAATACATTTGTACTTTGAGGTATTTCAGGAATATGGTGCCATAATTACTACTTCTACTTGAGTAATTTTAAAAAAGGATAATGGTCTGTACACTGTTTGGCTCCAATTTAAGAAATGAATTGTTAAAACATTTTTGCAGAAGCAATGGTTTTTAAAAGGTAGGATCTTCTTCAGGCATGTGTGAAAGAGACAAAAACCAGACTTTCTTTTGTGAAAGCACTTATCGTTTCAAATCACATCACCTGGTGACCAGCAAACGAACAGCAAGGTCTCTTCCTTTTAGACACATGCTTGGAGGATGTCTTGTGGATCAAAATGTTTTTTTGACATGAATGTTTCAAGAATTAAACTATTAAATTTGACCCAAACACACTCAGTGGTTCTTAACCTTGTTGGAGGTACCGAACCCCACCAGTTTCATATGCGCATTCACTGAACCCCTCTTTAGTGAAAAATAAAATATGATTTTTTTCAAATTCAAGACAGATATGTTTTTTACTGGTGCACAAAATGAGCCGTGCATATCACGGCGGAGGCTCTGCTGAACCCCTAAAACCGACTCACCGAACCCTAGGGGTTCGATCGAACCCAGGTTAAGAACCACTGAGTTTCGTTTTTTGTTGTTGTTGTTGGTTTTTTTGTGTGTGATTTGTCTGGCACATAAAAACCTTTTGATTCTTTTTCACCTGGAAGTGTGCACATATCTTCTGGTCCTTTGCTGAATGAGGTAATCATCTTTCAAAAAGGCAAGCATGCCTTTAAATGTTTAATTTGGCTGACAGCGTAACTGCATGCAGAGGTTAACAATACAAAAGGCACAGCAACAGGGATCAGTTACAAGGATCCTGCTGCTTTTTGACCACAAACGATTCCATCCATATACAGACATGTTGTCTGGAATGATAATTACCAACAGAAAGCAACGCTATGTTCGACTCAGATTTTTATTTCCAATCCTATATAGCCTGACTAAATAATCTAAGACTTATTACTGGAGTTTTCTCTTAGACTATCAATTGTTATCCACAATCCAATGGGATGTTAAAACTTTTGAGTGAACTCAACATTTTTCATTTTACAGCCTTGAAACCCATTAAACCTTTACATTCTAGATCTCGCACTCTAGATCTTTCTACATCAATTTCAAATTAATTTGTTTGGTTTGTGGTTAACACTTGAGGGCAGCAGTGAAATTTGATTCTAGATTTAAAAGCAAGCCACTGAGGGGAAGCTAATTTGGGAGAAATATGCTTTCTCTTTCTAGTCCCTCTTAGTACTCTCACTTCAGCATTCATCTGTGAAGTTTTATCTGATCTCTTTTCTCTGCAGTAACTGAGTATGCAAAACACACCTGGCCACAGGAAGGCATTCAGTTCAAACTTGCAGTGTACATTCAGTAGTCATCAGATCATATTCTGGCCATAAACAAGGCACTCTAGAGTTCCTTTTAACTCTGAAGAGGTGAGTGGAGACCATCTCTTCCAGAGGATCTCAGTGCGGTTGTTTTGTTTTGCAACCATGTGCGATTACCATTCAGATCCGTGGAGGGAATTAACCTATTTAGTTCTATAGTTCTATTTAAACAGACAGAACAGGGCAGGTGTGACAACACAAATTTAGATTTTAGGTGTGGATGTGACAGAGTGTAGCTAATTGTCTCTCTGCGTTAGCTCTGTAACGGACTGGCCACGGTTCCAGGGTGAATCCAGGCCTGTGACAGCTCAAGTCGCTCAATTCAAACTTAGTTCTCTCAATCACGCTGGTCCAACAATTTTCTTGTGTGCCTTCTGAGAGCCAATCAGTCCCTGTTCCCTGTGTTTTAAATCTCAGTGCTATTCTGTTATTCCACTTTTTAGACTCTCATTTATGTGACCCACCTTCTCCCCATCTCCACCTAATCCCTCAGAGAACCTCATCAGTGTCTCCAGCTGTATCTCCAACATAACCAGCATCTAGACTCAGGTGGTCCTGTCCTACTTGGTAGCATTTTTGAAACTTTGTTCTGCTATGTTGCTTATCTGGGTCCAATTACATAATAGCTTATTACACAAGCTGTGCTTCAATAAATTTATTGCATTCTTCCACATCACCTCATTCAAATATATTTATAAATTATACTATGTATCAGCACTATCTAAACAGTTATTTCTAAAACTGATTTTTTTTGTTTTTAAGTTTATGTCATTTATGTTTTTGTAAGCATATGTCTATGTGCACTTATCTTGCTCTAGAGCCTTTTATGGCACAGCAACACTAAACCTTGACCTCGCCTAGCACTGTTTACCAAAATAGCGTTAAGGGTTGTCGTCACCTTTACAACATTTTTATGCTAGTCCAACCCCTTTCATGCCTTGATGCCCTGCTGTCCTCTTTCGCCTCCCACTGCTGAGGTTACCTGGTCAGGTGGGGAAGCAAAGGGGATAAATACCTAAACCCAAAGCTCTATTTTCAGAAAAACTACCGCTTTACGCTCGCATTCAAACAGTCGCTAAAGCAAACAGTCGCTTAAGCTGTGCTTAACAGCAGTTACTGCTCATCATTCATTCTTCAACTCATCAAAGAGAAAAAGAGTTTTAGCAACAGGAGAGCAGCCGAGAGGTTGCTCTTAAAGGATCAGCTATGCTTGGAGGCATACACACAGATTTGGTGGTCACAGTGACTGTTCTCTTTCTAACTCAGACAGGGACTCAGTGCAGGTGGGTTTCAAGATAATTAATTTTTTTTTTTTTTCATTTATCTGTAATTAGTAATATTTTATTTTAATTTATTTAAATTAAAACAAAGGAAGTTTTTAGCCAAGTTTTTAATTCAGTCCTTTATTTTGTTACATTGGTAATTGGTCATTGATTTACTATTTCAGAGCTGAAAATGACTTCCTATTAGTTACTTTACCGGAGTGGAGGGCGCATTCAGGTATGATATACTGCACTTATTAAGACCTTTAAGGATTTCATAATTACTTGACCTGCTTTAGATAAGGATTCAAAAATCAAACATATAGTACGTAATGATATATTTAACTTTTTGTTTCCTTTAGAATACATTATACAGTGTTTTGATGACAGACGTGCCAATCTGAACTGTGACTGGACAGCGGGTGAAAAAGAAGCAGGTGAAGAAGATTGTATTTACTGCAAAACAGTAGACTGAACTGAAAGCTAAACATGTGCTTTTTGAAGTCATCAAGCCAATTTACAGTTCTGGGTTCAGTCTGGCTCTGAGAGATAAGTTGAATGAATTAATTAACCTTTAATTTTGTCCCAACCTTTGGCAAAATATCTGGAACATCCGTCCACAGTTCTGTTTTAATCTACACACAGGCTGTGATTGTATTCGTGTCTCGCCGCATTATCACAAATTGATCTGAAATAGGCTTTATTCTTTTACAACCTGGTGTTTTCCCAGGAGCACTCAAACAGAGAGCCTACACATGAGATTCAAATTTAGTAGCTACAGCAACACAAACGAACATCTTCTACAGCTACAGCTATTTTACAGCAGATGTTCAGTACAAGGCAGTACTTGTTTAATTACAAGAACAAACATGAAGAGCTGTTTCTGTTAAATATATATTATCAGCATTTGTACCGTGTGATTTAAGTATGTAGCATATTCGGTTTTCTTTTTTGTCTTTTTCTACTCCAGGGGATTTTGCAGTGAATGTTTCAGAGAGTGGCCCACTAGGGATTGAGGGCCAGGCTTGTCTAGAGTTCTGGTACCTTGTCCCAGTTGCAGCTAATGGGTCTGAACTTCGTGTCTTGCTAAAAAACAGCGTTGGTTCAGTAGATATCTGGACCTCTCCTGCTCTCCCTCAGCGCGCATGGAGGCAAGCGTTTGTGCCCCTGAACATCACTGAGTCTGGGACTCAGGTAAAATAAAACATAGCAACACACATAAGAACTGTACTGTCAAAATATAAATATTCTATAGCGTGTCCTTAAATAAATTAACTTTTTTATATATTAGGTTGTGTTTGAAGCGTTTCAAGGATTGTCCATAGAGAAAGAGATCACATTTAAACAGATAGGTGTAAGAAAAGGCTCCTGTGGTAAGTATTTACCAAATTAAACTTCTCAACAACAGCTTTGGTGCCACAAATCAATTAAAAGTTTAAACTGTATTCATAATAATCTTTGTGCGGTACATTAAAACAGAAGACCTGTCATAAGAGTTGTCACAAACACATTTTTTTGGACGAGGATGTTTTAGAAAATGTTCTGAACTACAGTATTAATTGCAGTATTAAAACTGAATACAGTTTTTCAGTGTTATTAATCCTACATAGGTGTTGATAAGCTGTTATTATGGTCACCCCAACAGGACAACAGTGTGAATCGAACACAGAGTTATGGACAGATGAGACCACCCGCTGCCTCTGTTCTGCTGGCCAGCTCTCCTGCTTTCCCTCTCAGTGCCCTGAAGGCCAACTCTGTGGTCCTCAAAGAGGAGATCCCAATGGGGCTTCTACCTTTGGGATGTGCACCATACACAGTCACGCGGACGGCAGCACTTTTGATGGAGTATTGTTCCGCTTCACGACCGCCTGCACTTATGTTCTGGCTAAGACCTGCTCACCCACTGAAACCCTGCCCATGTTCACTGTGGAAGTGGTCAATGAGCAGAATGATAACACATCTCTGCCAGATGTCCAGAAGATCAATATTAACATGAGGATTTACAGGGTGTCTCTGCTGAAAAGCCAAACAGACCGGGTTGTGGTGAGTTACTTATATATATGGAAGACATTTATGGCACAGTTAATCACCAATTATCCCAGCCTTTAACATTTACAAACACTGAAGAGTACATTTCTGACACATACGTATGAGGACAGTTTGACTATTTTACATTGCTAAGGAAGTCAGTATTTTGTAAACTATGCCACTGTCAGCTATTGAATGAATATCTGTCTGCTAGCAGCTATTTTCCTAATAAAAATATAGTATTATGTATTCACATTTTCTGTTTTACACTGCTCTGTAAACTTCATAATCCATAACTACTGTCCATACAACTGCACTTCCTTTTACCTTGCCATTATAAAGTAATGACCACTGAGCTAAGTAAAGCACCAAATCCAGCAATACCCATAAATGCATAAAGGGCAGAGTTTATTGCCACTGGCAAAGGACTAATGGGTCATATTGGGCTATATAGACACAGCTATCTTCTAAATGCCCTCTTTTATATAAACTTTCAAATGCAATAAGTCCATATTGTGTATGACAACTGCCAAGAAAGCCTATAACTAACATTGTTTTTCAGGTTAATGGGATCTGGAGGAAGCTTCCACTAAGCCTTAGCAGCGGCACTGTCAATATCAGGAGCAACCCTGCCACTATTGTGCTGGCGACCACTTTTGGTCTTACAGTCTCATTTGACAGCACTGGTGTGGTCCAGGCCACTCTGCCATCAACCTATTCTGATAAAGTCTGCGGCATGTGTGGCAACTTTAACCACCTCAAAGAAGATGACTTTGGGAACCCCGATGCACAAAAGTCAACAGCTTTGGCTGAAAGCTGGCAGACTGGGGAAACTGCCTCCTCCTGTGAAACCATTCTATTCCCTCAGTGTGACCCACTGGAGGAGGCAGAGTACGCCAGCGAGCTGTACTGTGGAAGCTTATTCTCTACTACTGGTCCCTTTGCTGACTGCTTATCAGTTGTAGGGGCAGACAGCTACATCAGAGGCTGCGTGTTTGGCATGTGTTCTACTCATGGTGACCCAGCTGTGCTATGTGAGACGCTACAGCTCTATACTGATATCTGCTATAAAGCTGGCATTGCAGTACCAATGTTGAGGAACTCCACACTCTGCCGTATGTTGCGTTATTAAATTCTGCTTTTGTTTTTCTTTCTCCTTTTCAAAATAAAGGACGTAGTGGCAAATAATAACTGATAACAGTAAAGGTCATGCACTCTTCCTGTCTTTTCTCGGGTTCCCTCAGCCATACGGTGCGGTGAGAACAGCCACTATAACTCATGTGCTGATGGCTGTCCCGAGGTGTGCTCCAGTCTGGATATAGCTGGCTCCTGTGGAAGCTGTGAAGCAAGATGTGAGTGTGATTCTGGCTTTAAGCTCAGTGGGGAAAAGTGTGTCCCAGCAGAAGACTGCGGGTGCTGGTATAATGGAAAACACTATGAGGTAAGTGAGGTAAATGAACACAACACAGTTTCTTATTCACATATTCAATTTCACAGTAATTTATTCACACAACTCTGTTCTGCCTGCAGAAAGGAGAAACACTGGTGGAAGGAGATTGTGTGCAACAGTGTCAGTGCATGGGTAATAACAATATGCAGTGCACTCAAATGCAATGTGCAGACAATGAAGTTTGTAAGGTTAAAGGCGGGGTCAAAGGCTGCTTCCTTTTCAAACCCACCACCTGCAGTGTGTACGGTGATCCACACTACATCACCTTTGACGGGCTGGCATATGACTTTCAAGGGGCCTGCAGTTACATATTGACCACCACATGCGGTGGAGGAAGCTCAGTCCAGTTCACAGTATCTGGACACAACACGCATCCCCACCTTCAGAACTTCACCAGATCCAAGCTTCAAGCCGTGGCTCTCCAAGTCGAGGATCTGTATCTCATCTTGAATCAAAGCAGAGAGGTCTATGTAAGGATGCAATTCTCTCTTTAACACCACTGAAAACATTTCTTCCCATTTAAATGAGACAGGACTGTTTTGAAGAACAGTGATCTGGGATTATTTACAGCTCACATTTTACCGCACATGGACTTCTTTTGTCCTGTAATTCATTAATGACAGTGACAGATGACTTCCACACATTTTTAGAGGTCAGTTACAGTTGTGTCAGATCATTAGAGGAAGTCAGCTGTTTACAACCTGGAACTTAAGCAGGCTAAAAGGCTATACTTTATCTAGTTAGTAGCTAACTGGTAGCTCTAACCTAACTATTTGAAGAAAACATAAATTTTGTATGTAAGAAAACATGCAAAATAAGTTCAATACTTAAAAGACTGATCTTTCTTTAGGTCAATTATAAGCATGTCCAACTGCCATACTCAACCAATGGCACATATGGCTCAGTATGGGTGTATGTGAAGAATAATCATATCATCTTGGAGACGACTTTTGGGCTCAGAATGCAGATAGATGGAGAGAACAGACTGTTTCTGCAGGTGGATGAGCACTACAAGTATGAACTGTGTGGACTGTGTGGCACTTATTCTGGATACCAGGATGATGACTTTGTAACTCCAGGAGGCCAAAACGTTTCAGAAGCATTTGAGTTTGGTGACAGCTGGAGGGTCCCAAACAACTCTGAGTGAGTTATTTTATTACTGTACACAGTAACAGCAAACATTTGTGTACCAGTACGGCACTTCTGTACCTAAATATACCAGCAGAGTATCAAAGAAAACAAAAAGCTAGTAAAATGACTGCATTTTTAGCACTAGCCGAGTGGCACTGGTTACACTCCTATGAGCCTGAATTGTCCCTTGTCTTTAACACTAATAAGCAACATAACATGTTGAATAAAATCAGTGAACATTACCTGCTAAGCCTGAGCATGTCAACATTGCTTTTGTGTGTTAGTAATCTAAGCAGTTTCTGAGTCTTTTTGGAGGTTTTTTTGTTAGTTTTATTTATTTTGTTTTTGGGGTTTTGTGCCTATAGTTATTACATTACATTCATAATGTAATAACTCAACCCAGTATCACAGCAAATCGTGAAATCGATTCAGTCAATAAAAAACATATTTTACTTGAAGATTAAGTATTTGAATAAATATACCTTTGATTTTACATATTTCAGTTTCTTTTTACTCAGAATTGTCGCATCATGTGTATTAAGGTGAAAAGTCTTTTTTTTTAGCGAATATAGCCTAGCGCCCTGGCTAGCCCCTGCACTAAACTCACAGTGTGGTACATATATTTTTCTTTATGCATTGTAATTTATTTAAAATTATGTCAATATTTTTTATATTGTATAATCTCGAAGCAACTAATCTCTGCTTGTCTAAATTTACTCAGGTGTATTGCTCGTCCAAACGATCCAAGACTCTGTGATAAGGATGAGAAGGATACGGCCTACAATGAGTGTTCAGTGCTGTTTGGTAGTGATTTTATGCCCTGTCACGAGCACATTCACCCAAGCATCTACCTCAGTAGTTGTGTGTACGACTACTGTGCTACAAGCGGCGACCAACACGTGCTCTGTGAATCTCTGAAGTCCTACGCCACAGCATGCCAGGTTTCAGGAATTGAACTTCCAAACTGGCAGACTGGCACAGCCTGTGGTGGGTATTTGCATCAGATATGATGATGACAAGTAGATATAAAGTAAGATGTGTAGATATGTTGTGTTAACTTTGTGTGTTTTGATCCAATTTCAGCAGATCTCTCTACCTCAACAGCTCCTCCAACAACTGCTTCTCCAACACCAGATCAGACTTGTAAGAGCATTCACAGTTGAGAAAGTTTATTGGGAACCAGTTTGAATAAGTGATATATTACAGTTTGCAAATTATAATTTCAAAAACAAATATTAGCTTAGCTAATAAGCTTGCCTGCTTTATATGTGCCAATATTTAACATATGTGTAAATGTATTTTAGTTCTCTTGCTGACCTGATGTATAACTGTCTACACATTAGATGGGATATTTAAGTTTTTTCAAAGTTTAAAAGCACTATATCTCACAAATAATTATTAGGTCGTAAATCAGTGTTTCCATTGTTTCTTTTATCCATTATTTACATTGTGCTTTTCATAGTTTGTCCCTTGAACTGCAATTTTGAAAAAGATCTGTGTGGGTGGGAGCAGCTTATGCAGGATACTTTTGATTGGACAAAACACTCTGGACCCACACCAACAAATTTAACAGGTCCAAACCAAGACCACACCACTGGAGGTAAAACTGGTCTGTTACTTCTGTTGTTTTCCCTTTTTAGAGGTTGGGGTGTATTTTTGTTTGTTTCATAACTTTATTTATACTTAATGTGTAATTTTCAACTTTTCCATAGCTGGTTTCTACATGTACCTTGAGGGAGACAGTGTAACTCATGGAGACTCTGCCCGTTTGATGAGCTCAGCGTGTAATTCTAATGGACCACTCTGCCTGTATTTCTGGTACCATATGTATGGTTCAGCCACAGCCATGGCTCTTAATATCTACCAGCTGAAAGACAGTAAAACTACAAAGCTCTGGTCCATGATAAACAACCAGGGGCCAGAATGGCATCTGGGAAGAGCTGATATCAAAGTCTCTGGTCCATTCCAAGTGAGTTTCACAATACATGGACCTAAGGAATGTTGGCTGTATGCTGGGCATGCTGGGAGTCAACACTTAAAAATGATATTCTAATGGATAATTATATTTTCTTGTTATGCCTTTCAGATTATAATAGAAGGAATTCGAGGCTCTAATTATCAGTCAGATGTAGCCATAGATGACATATCTATCCATTTTGGCTCATGTTCAGGTAACAAATGCAAAGCATACTATAGGTGGTTAGTAAATATATGTATAAATGTGTATATGTTTGTGTTTTGACTTTTGCTGCCATGACGCAAGGTCTTACTTGGAAATGAGATTTTAATCTCAATGAGATTTTTACCTGGATAAATGAAGGATTAATAAAAAAAATTTAAAAAATGGTACTATGCAATACATTTGATGTATGACATATTCCATACGTATGATGTGACAGAGTTTAACA
Source organism: Etia nguti (assembly GCA_015106755.1). Classification (NCBI taxonomy): domain Eukaryota; kingdom Metazoa; phylum Chordata; class Actinopteri; order Cichliformes; family Cichlidae; genus Etia; species Etia nguti. Next base: position 2,098 of record VUQG01021846.1, on the reverse strand, counting down.
AAAGTCAGTGTTGTTTTAATTTAGGTAGCTTTCCAGCCCTGGGAAGTGGAACAAAGCCTTCTACTGCAACCACAGAAATGCTTCCTTTACATCAAAGTAATTACACAAGAAGTTACATTTTATAATTCAGTTGTTTCTGCATCGTAAAACTTTATAGGTAGTTAAAAATTAACATTTACAACCTGTTCATGTACTGAATGTGCAGTTTGTCACGTTAACTAGGGTTAATTTTTAGAAAGTTTAGCAAGTGTCTCATGACTCATGGGATTTTTTTTCTCAAAATGTTTCCCTTTAGTCTGCAATATTGACTGTAGTTTTGACAGCAACCTTTGTAGCTGGAACCAGATGAATACAGATGCTTTTGACTGGACATGGCAAAGAGATTCTACCCCCACATTGATGACAGGCCCCTCTGCTGACCACACTGGTGGTAAGATTTTATGTCAAATTAACACTGAGAGTTACTGAAGCCATATACATCTAAAGGTAAGATAAAACTGTAGAGTTACTTTGTATATTATTATATATTTAATGTTTTTACTCATCTTTTCTAGATGGCCACTATCTTTACATTGAAGCCAACAGTGCATCATATGGAGACACAGCTCGTCTCATCAGCTCCGAGTGCTCTGACTCTGGACCTCAGTGTCTGCAGTTCTGGTACCATATGTACGGCTCAGCAGATACAATGGGCCTCCATGTTTACCTGCTCCAAAACAGAGCAACCAATCAGGTTTGGAGGAAGCAGAATGACCAAGGAAATATGTGGCACCTGGCTCAGGTGGACATTGAACCAACCACAGCTTTTCAGGTGACTTATTTCAAACTATGGTGTGTGGCCTGCTTTCTAGTTATAAAAACTATTCTGCAAAGTTATCATTTAATTACATTTTATCATTTAGATCATTATTGAGGGGCGCAGAGGATCCAATGATCAGTCAGATGTGGCCATAGATGATCTGAAGCTTTATCGGGGTCGCTGCTCAAGTAAGAAGCATATAAAAAACAGAATATACTTTATCAGGTTTGAAAAGCTGTTTCCAACTTTTTATACAGACACTTAATAACACTGTTGCACTGTTGCAGATCTGGTAGGTGGCATTACAACACAATCCGCTAGACCTGATCTTAATACCACGGCGCCCCCAAGTGTCCCTGTGTCAACCACTGCAGCTCCACAGCCTCCTATGGTCACTACTACCTTCCAACCACCGATAATAAATATCACTGTACCTCCCGTAGTGGAGGAAACAACCAACTTAATTAATAAGAACAATGTTACCGAAGCTCCAAATAACCGGCCTCCCCTGAACCCAGGTATAGTAATAATTTCACAGCAACACTTCAATGTCCCATTTATACTCTAACAGTTAATAGTTTACACATCCATTATTTGTGCATCATGGTGGAGTGGTGGTTAGAATTGTTGCCCCACTGCATAAAGGTCCTGAGTTTGACTCCACCATGCCCTTCTGCGTACACTTTGCATGTTTTCTCCATGTTTGTGTGGGTTCTCTCGGGGTACTGTGGCTTCCTCCTACAGTCCAAAGACATGCAGTTAGTGAGGTTAGGTGACTTGGTGATTCTAAATTTCCCATAAGTGTGAATGTGAGTGCAAATGGTTGTCTGTCTGTGTTAGCCCTGCGACATAATGGTGACCTGTCCAGGGTGTACCCTGCTTCTCACCTTGTGGTAGCTGGGATAGACTCCAACTCCCCACCACTACGCTGATAAGGATAAGAGGAAGAGGATGGATGGATGGATGCATGGATGTTTTATGTCTAGAATTACTATATGCCTAATGTAATCATTTTTTTTTTTTTTTTATAACAGTGTGCCAACTCCACTGTAATTTTGAGCAAGATTTATGTCAGTGGAATCAGTTGATCACAGATGCTTTTGATTGGACAAGACAGAGTGGCTCCACTCCTACTATCAATACAGGACCTTCTACAGATCACACCACAGGAGGTAATTAGCTTTCTGACATAGGGCAAATAAATTTAATATACTGAGGTTATATAGTGTTAAACTTCCCAAATAAAACAGCCACATCATTAAAGCCAGTTTGGTGATTTGTTTTGTTTTTTTGTTTGTT
>VUQG01021845.1:22255-35923 GCA_015106755.1 Etia nguti | reverse complement strand
CTTTCCTCCCTACTGGGGTGGCTGTAGCTCAGGCGGTAGAGCAGGTCATCTACTGATCGGAAGGTTGGTGGTTCGATTCCTGGCTTCCCCTAGTCTGCATGTCAAATATCCTTGGGCAAGATACTAACCCCAAATTGCTCTCCGATGCATCCATCGGAGTATGAATGTGTGTGAATGTACATTAGTTTGCACTTGAGTTTAGAAGTGCTTGTATGAGTGGGTGTGAATGGGTGAATGCACAAGTTGTGTAAAGAGTAGAAAACTCAGAAGAGTAGAAAAGCGCTATATAAGAACCAGTCCATTTACCAAAAGCATCTAATTTTAACAGAAATAACATGCACAGCAACACAGGCTGTGTTGCATTTCCTCTTAATTTTACAGAAAAATGAACAAAATGAGGGGATTTAGAGCAAAATAGGGGGTTTTAGAATTTATAAGACATAGAAGTTGTTGATCTTGGTGAAGAAGGAGAATGGTAAATGGACTGATTCTTATATAGCGCTTTTCTACTCTCCCGGAGTACTCAAAGCGCTGTATACAACATGCCTCACTCACCCATTCACACCCACTCATACAAGCACTTCTAAAGTCAAGAGAAGAAAAATAGGAAAGTTAATTTTATGTTTCTGGATTCAGAAATCATCTTTCCCATTTTACAAGGAAAAATGCTAAGTGTAGCATCCCAGTCAGCCATTTTGTGCTCGTGTTCAACCTCCACGCCATTTCAGTATCCTGCGAAAACTATCGGCGTGTTCTCGTTTCCATGGTGCCAAATCCTGCCATTCTGTGAAAGCTGCTTGGGTTTTTTTTAGCATTGTTCCTGCACAACAGTGCACCGTGGGTAAACATGTTTTTTATCACTGAGCAGATTTAATGTCATAAAAGATCACATTTCAACCTGAACCACACACAGCCAAGCAGCTTTCAGCACCTAAAGATAACCAACAAATGGCAGTGCAATCTTCAGTCACATGCCGGGGCGGTATTTTGACGCCGTGAGATGAGAACACATTGAGGCTATTTTTTCTCGGGCGTTTGCTCTGAAGCCATACACTGTTTGGAACTCATTACAGCTGCTCAGACCTTTGATCTCATTCTTTGGTTTTGATCAGCTCGTGACTGACAGATTGACACTGAGACTAAAACTTTGCCTGAGACTGGATTTATTCTTTACCCCGGCAGTCTAACCGAGCTGCTGACAACTGAGAACCAATCTGCTTATCAATCTCACACTCCTCAGACTCCTTCGCGTATAAATAAGACCCCGCAATATTCAAAGCAGTCACTCACTTTTAAAACAGTGTTTTCCAAAAAGCCACGCAGAACATCATTTAAATGCGCATCGCTAGCAGCTTTTGCTGTTAACAAATATCTATCCATTAATTTTTTTGAACCTCTAATCCAATTCAGGGTTGCAGGAGGATGGGTGAGGGGTTTGAGCTGCTATCACTGGTACACCCAATCCATCAAACCATTAACAATTAAATGATAAGAATTTCTAATTTTTTATTTTGTATAATCAAATTATTTTATGAATTTCATTTTGTAGTATGCATTTTATCAGAGCTGTTAAGAAAGAATAAGAATTACATACGAGCCTGTTCTACCTGCATGGGCATCAAATAATACTGTTAGTCAAGTGTTTAGTCGTTTGATGCAAGAGTCACGGGAATTCTGAGACCATTATCGTGACATCATATGAGTAGTTTCGATACCTAAACCAGCCAAGCAGTCAGTAAACCGAAAGAAAGCAACGAGTGAAAGTTAAACTCAACATGAATCAGTTTCCAGGTGTACAATCATGTGATTTGCATCACTGGTACAGGACCTGCACACTCTGAAGCCACTATTAGAAACATCAGTTCCAATTTTATTATTATCCTCCAAATAATGTGTGCCAATGCAGTACACGTTTGTTAAACAGTTATCCATCCATCCGTTCTCTACCATTTATCCACTTCCAGTGGAGCCTATCCTAGCTTCCGTTAGACGAGAGGTGGGGCACGCTCAGGACAGGTTAGCAGACTATCGTAGGACACTCACATTCACACCTACGTGTAATTTAGAATCACCAGTTAATGCGACCTCACTAACTGTGGGAGGAAACCCAGAGAGAACCCACACATGCACGGGGAGAATATGCAAACCCCGCACAGAAAGGCCAATGATGGATTCAAACCCACAACCTTCTTTCTGTGAGGCAGCAATGCTAACCACGATGCCACCGTGCGACCACCACATGTTTGTTAAACATTTATACATCGTATTTTAAACACATTTAACAACTTTACTTTAGATATCAGATAACAGTCTTATACAACCAATACTTATAAATTAATAAACATTTTTCATGAATAAAATTTAAATGATAAAAGTGCCATTGATTAATTATAGCTATTATAAAGTGATACTGACTTAAACTGCTGATTTTCAGCAGTTTAATCACTTTTGTGTTGCTGCAGTTCTTTTATCTGATCTGTCCTCTCAGATGTCAATAGAGAGCCTCTAACCAGGGTACCTACTGCTTACTGACTATACTGACTTAATACTTCGAGCATGGTACAATGTGCACGTGAGGATATCTAAACTCCTCCATTTTGTCAGTAGATGCTTTGGATGCCTGCGCACTGATTTAAGGAAGAACATCTGGCATTAAAAGACTATCATATCCAGCTTCTGCAGTTAGAACCATGACTGAAACATTTACTTAAAAATTTAAACTACTTGATAGGGAAAATAACTTCACCAATTAGCTGTGTGTAACATATATACTATTTTCATTTGAGTTGAAGCAGACTTTCTACAGACAAGGGGGAGAAAATCTACCCAGTCCCGTCAATCACAGCACAGTCAAAACAACACCACACCTAAAGAAGTAATTAATATGTCTTTATTAGACTCACAGAAGAAAAAGTCGATCCTTGGAGGAGACAAGAAAATCCCTTTGGAGTAGTGTGAGTAAGGGCATCTGCTGCTAAATTAAACACGAGGAGCTTCAACTGGTTTAACAGCAATTTTCAGCATGAATGTAGCTTTACATTGCATCCCATCACGCCATTACTACAAGAACAATAATTAATCAGTTAACTATTTATGATACGGCTGACCCTCTCAGTCCAGATAAGTAATGTTTATGCCACAAGCAGAGCAGCAAAGCGACCTCTTTGCCCCCTGCAATTACCCACCACTTTCTCCCAGTCCGCTTGGGTTTGCCAAGCGTCAAAACAACCTGAAATCACAGCGATTAACTCGGGAAGCCTCGCTGCGCTCACCAGCCACCAAAAGTCTGCCATCACACCTGCTTCTCTGGGCAGATTTTCAATGGCGTGGTGAGCAGTCTGAGTGCAGTTTCAAAACAAGTTCACGTAAAGGTTTTAGTATTCTTGCGAGCCAGCAATTCAATGCCTGTGAGTTATCATTTAACTGATTTTGGCAGGAGTTCTCACAATTAGAGAGCTGAACTGGATGCACCACCAGAATCAGAGATTCTCGAGTCTATATTGGGGATTTTCTGTCCTTCGTGTATCATAAGTAACATCATCGTAGGAGAATAAATATCTGTATCAGTCAGAAAACTGACAGGCTAATGAACAGCTTTGCAGGGTTCTTTTGTTGAACAAAACTCTTTGGCAACATCCTTGTTTTTTGATACCTCAGAGAGACATCAACCAATTCTCTTTGTGAAGTTGGTAAAGAGACAGATCTGTTTGGTATAGTTTAAAACAGCGGCTGCAAGCAGAGGGAAATAATTAGCTTCCACGAGATAAAGCACTCCTTTATAGAGTTCCAGCATTATGAGGTAGTGAATAGTGAGTGTCAGCTTGCTAACATCAGTCAACACCACATTAAAGAACTACTAGGGGGTTTGTTCAGATGTAGGAGAAAAAGTAAAGCCAAAAATTCTTCATGAGGTGAGGATGCTGATGTTCAGTGATTTCCACAGATGTATTTTATTTGTGTTTCTCTTCACAAGCTTCTCCTCAGCAAATATTTTCCTTGCCAAGTGCTTTGTGTGAAAGGTCAGTATCACTTGCTTCTCCAGTGAGTGTCTAATCCTGCAGATGAACTCCACTTCCAGCATTGTGAATCGTTATCGTCCTGGTTCTGCTCTGCAGCACTGTGTAGCTCAGTCAGTGGAACATAAACTAGTTTTCCACCTGGTGCAGGTTTTGGCTGGTATGGACCTCCACTTAGAGAGACTACACTTTACTACATGCAAGCTTCATTCTAGAACAGCAACTCTGGAGTGCAGCCCCAGGATGAGATCTTTTTTTTTGGAAGCAGTTGTGTAATGCTACCACAACAATTGGTAGAGTAACACAAGATATTATTGGCCAGGGCTATCTACTTAGCAGCAACTGAACTTTCAAAATAAGAGCGATTTGTTTTCAAGTACATAAATCACATACAATGTTATTTTCTCCATAGAAAAGGAAAACAGTGCTAAAACATACACCAATATACTTGAGTGGCCATACCTGGGGAAACATCTCATTTAGGATTTTATTTTTTGGAAGTATTTGAAGCTTAGAAGTTTCCACCTGCTTCCAGTCTTTACGCTAAGCCTACTTAATCAAATCCATCGATACATGAAATTTTACTTAGCTGTGTGAATTATAGCTCATGCATATATTTAACCATTAATGTTTGATAAAAATGCAAAGAAAATCTGTGAGAAGTTTCTTCTTCATCTGCTTCCTATAGAAGCTGCTTGGTGAGCCCATCCCATGTTAAGTCATGCATGTATTTGCCCTTGTGTTGGGGTGAACTCATCTACCACGGTGTCATTAAAGAGCCATTTGCTGTTCGAGGGGCAGGTGATTAAAGTGTACTTTGGCTGGCCTAGGACACCCTGCTCTCCGGGAAGCCTCTTGTAATCCATATCCCCAGTCAGTGTGACCTAACTGGCTGTGCAAGGCCCAGTTAAGAACTCAATCCCATCTCATTAATGGAGGTAATGACTGTGATCAATCTAAAGTTGGTATGGGCGAGCCGGGCAGGGTATGTGGGAGAGAAAGAGAGAGATAAATATTGAGGGCCAGGTAAAAGGAAGGGAGAAGAAACAAAAGGACTTAAGACACAGAAAGATTGAGTTGGAGCGAGAGAAAAATAAGTTAAATAAAAAGTGAAATGAGAAAAGTAAGCAACCTGTGAAACCAAAACAATGGGAGACAAAGTGTGAAAGAAGGAGGACGAATGACAGAAGGGGGTAGATAGAGGGGCGTGTGAAGGTGAGAGGAAAGAGATAACATTAAAAGGGAGCAATCGAGTAAAGGACACAATTAAAGAGGGAGAATCTGAGAGGCTGAGAGTGGTGAAGGCAACAATGATAAAGAGAATTGAGCGAAAGGCAGATGGGGAAAGGAGCCATGACCCTTCGAGACAAGACACAGCCTCTTTTCTTTCCACTGTTTGTACCCCAACCTCTCCCGACTCCCCTGACATTTCCTGTGGCGATAGAGGAGAAACGTGGCTCGGAAAACTTTCCGCCCTGTTTAAGCTTTCGGGCAGTCACAAGACTCCCCAGAGATCTGATTACCTTCCTCAGTGAAGCTGGATTAAGCTCTTTAATTAAAATGATTGGGCCTTATTATATGCTGTCACAATTTAAAGGACATAAATCCCTCATGGCCCTTGAGTTCTGTCAAATTTCATTTGACATCCATGATTTTTTTCCTCCCCTCTTGTCAGTATTCAAAGTGAGTAAATGAGCAAGGCTGAATATTTCTAGCACAGAAGACTGATAAGATGACAAATTTGCATTTACAAATAAGTGTGCGTCGATGCTTGCAGTCATCTTTTTTTGTTGTTTTTGTTGAAGGGGAAAAAAGCTGCATTATCTCAGACACTTAAACACAGCAGGGGTTATTGATTTGAATTCACACAGATTTATCTCTTTCCAGTTTCATTCCAAAGCAAATGATCCGTATCTAATTTCTATTGGGAAGTTCCTGTGGTTACACGTTGGCGTGCAGAAACCTCACAAATGAGAACGTTTGCAGCACTGCGCAGGTATGGAGCCAATCTGGTCACACGCTCATCAGGTATGCTGCTGCCTCTGACGTCTTTTAGAGGCTTTTTCCAAGCTTGCGCGTGTACACGGACGCACAAAGGCTAGAGCAAGGTGGGGTGGAAGGGCGGTGGAGGGTGTCAGATGCCGGTGGGAACTTGAAGAGGGAGAGAGTCTGTAGAGAAAAAATGCCTGAGCTAGCCTCCTGCCTCCCTGCAGCCTGCCCCATTGTACAGCTGCTGTCAGTGCTGGCATGGCTCCCCTGACAATCTGCTCTTTAATAGCTAATATCAGGGTACATTTCCTCAGGCACTGGACTGGAACTGAGAGATGGCGGGCTGTGCTATGGGCATTTCTCTCTCTCTCTCTCTCTCCCACGTTGCCTTTCTCGCTTTACCTCTGCTCTCTCTGGTGCTGGTGTAAGGACGCGCACAAACACACTTGACAGGCAGCGGCTGAGTCATCTGGCTAATCTGCTATCTTACAGTGTCCAGTTGCACATTCTTCTCATAGAGCATACAGGTACAGTAACATTATGATGTAAAGAATTTAGATGCTATAAATGTGTGTACACACTTTGAAACAGACCCATAAACGATGGGCTGATGTTCTTTGAAATTTATTTTTTTTAAGTGGTGTTTGCTTGCAGTAGCTATTAGAGAGGCTTTCAAAAAGCCTGGAAAATGTTATCCCTAAACTGCAAATACATTTAGCTAAACCAATGAATTATAATCACTAAATATACAAACACGTTTTTGCAATTTCACAGTAATTCAGTGTAATATTTAGAGTTTTCAGAAAGATGTAAACATTGGTTAACCTGACCTAATTTGAAATTAGCAGTTGAATTATGCACTGTGTTTAAAAAGAATATTTTCTTACATGCTGAAGGATGAAGAAACCCAGTGCACACAGATGATGACAGAATTTTTTTTTTTTGCTGGATAACAGCCTGCAGTTGTCTTACACACGTCTCCTGAACAATCCCGGCCCATTCTTCTTTGGAAAATTTCTGAAGCTCCTCCACATTTTAAGGCTTTCTAGCATGCTTCTTTGTCCTCAGGTCAACACAAAGATTTTCAGAAGGATTCAAATCAGGGCTTTGTGCAGGTCAGTCAACAATGTTTTGGGTCACTGTTGTGTTGGAAGACAAAACGACCCAGACCCAGTTTGGGTGTCAATTGCTTGAGGTTTTCTTTCAGAAGATTTACTTCCTTCTTTGTTTATGATTTCTTCCACCTTGATGAGATTACCATGTTTCAGATGCACTGAAGCCTAACCACAGCATAATACTCCCACCATCGTGCTTCACTGTGGGGAAAGTTCTCTGGGTTGTACGCCTCTCCCCTCTTTCTCCAAACATTGGCAGCTTCTCTGTGGACAAAGAGCTCTTGATTTGTCTCATCCAATCAAAGACTAGCGTAGATCATGCATAATCGCATAATCTTTCTCCAGGTTGTTCTTAGCAAACTTTAGTCTAGCTTGATGGTGTCTCTTCTGCAGATGTGCAGTTTTCCTTGGTCCAGGGTTCTAGTTATTCTCCTTTTTTAAGATGACAATTCCTGACTTGGCTGTGTCATTCACTAGTGTCTTGGCAGTTGTTCTGGGGTCTTTAGACACATCTCTCACTAGTTTTCTTTCCAGAATCTTTGAAATTTTTCACATCCTTCCTCTGCCAGGTTTGTTTTGTGCGGTGTGGCTCTCTTTGAATTTATTGACAATACTTCTTACTTCTTAACAACTGGAAACGCTGTGATAACTTTGTGTCTCCATCTCCTGCTTTGTGAGCATTAATATTTTTTTTCTTATTTTAAAACTGATTTATTTCAAGTGACAGCTCAAACCCTTGCTGAAGTTTATATACAGTTAAATCACAGCAGTGGTTTGTGCTGTCGATCAGTACAAAAGGTTAATAATACTGATTGTGTTATGTTTTGTTTTTCTTTTATAATTCTGTCATTGTGTGCAAACAGAAATAATTTATTCTTTCTAAAGAAGACTAGTGTTTTTAGAAATGTTGTGTTAAAAATCACTTGCTCTGTCAAAAAACAACAAAAAAAAAGGAATGTTTTGAAAATATTTAAATTTCATAGGGAGGCTAATCATTTTGTCCTCATCTGTATGTAGAAGGGAGTTATTTACTTTTATTTAATTAATTTGTTATGTGAATTAAGATTTTTTAAAATAAAGCAAAACTGAAACGCTGTTAACTTCATGCAAAACCAGCAGGCAGGGATGAAGCCCCTTACCATGTTGGCCAATCAGAAACACTGACACTTTTGTTCTTAGTCCCGCCCACCTGAGAAGCAGAGGAGGCCAGGATGAGACAAGAGGAGAGCGGAGTGTTTATTGCAGTGCTGTCAGTTTAAATCAGTGTCAATTAAATGTGATGTGGACCACAGCTGCATTACCTGTTGTTTTGTTAAGCCTACTGCTGCTTATTTTTAATTAAATCCACAACATGGCAGAATGTGACGGATATCACAGATTTTTGTTTTAACACCCACCCACATGCACTCAAAAGGTGAAGGGAGGAAAGTGTGATTTTTGCAGTAAATGATGTTAATAGCAAAAACAGCTTATGAATACAAATGCAAAGCTTGTTTGTGGAGTCCTCCTCCCACTATTATTTGTATATTCCAGCTGTGCGTGATATGTCTTTTATGCATCGTAGACTCCTCCATCCACGCTCATAGCTCCTTCAGCACGCCTCCTCTCTCCTTGAGATGCATTTTTGGATTTGAGATATCCTTTGAGATGAGCAGTGAGATCAATTTTTGGGTCAGAGAAATCCAGAGGAATAGGGGCAGAGGAGAGAAATATCAAGGAGAGACAAAACTGAAAATGGACCTTTTTTTTGAAAATTCTTGCAGGGTGAAGATTTTCAGAAACTCTCTTCTCATTTTCCTGCTATTTAAAGTTTGTGGGCGACAGGCAGAAACATGAAGAACAGGTGCTGTAAAAATAATGCGGTGCATAAGTTTAACCAGCTTCAAAAGTTTCATATTGTATTCACAAACAAAACAAAACAGCAAAAAACACTCGGCATTAATTAAATAGTCCCCCAACTGCAGAGCTCTCATTACAGAACACTTGCAATCAGATGTATTTCTACCAAACACAAATGAGCAATCAGATTACATTGTTTCCACCATGGATCTGTTGTACTGAAATTATAATGGAAATTATATATTTTTTCACTTGTAGTTAATAGAGCAAAACAATCTAATTGAAAGCCCACTCTGCAAACGTGCACAGAGCTCTGCCTCCCTTTTTTCCACCGACTCTCAACACGGCCATTACTCTTCTGCGATCTCGGCATTTCATTAGCGCCAGCTTTGTGACCCTGATATACCATCAAATACTTCAGCCTTACAGATAATGCAGCATTTACCCGCCTTGACAATTAATTCTTTTGACATCTGAGTACATTAATATTCATTACCCTGTGCCACTTGTGACAAACCACCACCCCCGCAAGCTGTAGATATGATAGTGAGATGCTGTATAGAAATATAGTTGTTGTTTTTTTCTACTCTCTCTTTTTTTTTTAAGGGCACTGAAATGATTAATAGCCATTTGTCTGTGTGGTTATGACAGCTTGTTGTTTAAGGTCCCAGAGGTCTCTGTGTGTGTATAATGTGTTTACAATCTTCCCCAGGCTTGAGTGTAAGTTTAATGTCAGAGCTGTGTAGAGTCCATTACAGATGAGTATCTCAGTTCAGGTGCAGTGGGAGGAGGTCAATGTCTGAGCCCCACCTTTGTTGTTTGGCCTTTTATTTATTTTTTCAAGAAAACGTGCTTTTCCCTCTGGCGTGCAGCGCTATTTCGCATTTTAAATTGTTTCAGTGTCAGTTGCCCAGTTTTTGGAGATCCCTTTCTTCCCTTAAATATAGTTTTTATGCTTTGAACATCACAAGGCAAACATCAGTTGCACTATAAGTTTGAAGAACTTTCTGATGACTACCAGCTGCACACTTCTGTGCACAGCTGGCGAACATTAGTAGGACAACTCCAGTCAACGAGCCATCATCGATGCTTTCATCGTGTCTCACGGTCAGGGACACGAGACTCTTGATGCACACTTTCTTTTGCACAATAGTGCAGCTCTCACTGTATGGTCGGTGGGGGAAAATGGCTCTTTGCAGAGATTAAGACCTCAAAAATCTGCAAACTTTGTGGCCTAATTGTATCAGTTTTTCTTTTTGTTTGGTTTTATTACTGTTGCAACTTTAAGCACCGCAACACAAATGATATTTAGTTTAATCCTATTCAAGAGAAGGCGACCATTTTTACAGCGGATATCTGCAAAACTGACATCAAAGCAATCCAGATGGCTTTTCAGGGGGAACTGTTCCTTTAAGGTCTGAATGTCTTCACATCTATCAGCTTTTTCCACTAAAGGCTGTATGATTTTATAGAAAAATATTCAATCACCGTTGCTGCCTAGCTGACTTTCATAGTTACTGTATCTTTGGAAATATTTCAGTCAGATTGAGTTATATCGGTTTGATATGCAGTGTAGCAGGGCTCTGCACTGAGATTGAGGAGGTAAATTAGAAGTCATCTTTTCATTTCAAACTTGCTGAAGAAAGAATGAATCACAGACGTGTCACTTCTAAATTACTTTCTACAGGGTCATTTTCTACTTCACAGAAAAAAACCCACTGTTGACTTTGATGATGTTAGACAATGACGGACACAAACGCACAGCAAGGAAACAGGCTACTGTGGCTAAAGTGGTCTTCAGCAAGCATACGTGACAAATATTACAAATGATCAAACTGCTTTTACTTCAGAAAGCAACTTTTACTATTAAAAAGAGTCTTTTTTTGTTTTTTTCAGTGGGTTTTGACCAAAAAAAATGTGTCTGAGCCACAAATTTATCTGGGCCTTATAATGAAGGTGATACAGCCTATTAAGTATGAATTAGCCTATCAACATCACTAATAGGTGTAAATAATTAAGATCATTAACCACATGAGACTACTCTGCAGTGGGCCATTTACTACTGAACTACTAATGTTCAAGGCCAAGCTCTTCTGTTTTCCTCAGCTGCACATTGCATTCAACCTTTAGGTCTGTAAAAACGACATTCTGCTTGTTCTGGAAACATCTCACCGCATTACTTTTTTCTGTTGTTTGCTAATTTCTCATGGTGGGTCAAGCGTAACAGTAAGTCAGCAGCATTAGCACACAACTCTGTCCAAACACACTGTTAAAGTCTCTGTTTTCCTCCCTGGATTTAGGAATCCGCAGCTAGAGGGACTCAGGATCAGCCATTTATTTGTATACATCCATCCGATCCACCAATGCTGAGGTATATCAAAACCAACAGAATGTGGTCCTGTGCAATAGATAGCTATGGAAATTTTAATTGACAAAATATGAAAACAATTGGTAAAATTTAGGCTACACGTTTTTACAGCTGGATAAACACTGAGGACTCATGTACAGAGATGATAAATAAAGTCAAGAGATTGGACTCACTGAACAGATTAGCATGTCTAAGCTTTTGACTGCTAGTATATAATACAAAAAATAAATAAATAACAACTTTTCCACAATCACATGAGCCAAAGACAGCTCCATAGTCGCAGGTTCCAAACAAGTGGTCTATGGATACAGTCTATTAAAAATCTTATTATCTAATTCAAAGAGCAACATAAATAATCAATGTTTAAAGACAATCTTGTCTTATTTCAGTCCAACATTATTTATTGTTTCATGTTGATTCCAGCTGTGTTTATTTTAAAATTCCAAACTGGGAATGTTTATTTTACAGTTTAATTCTTCCTCGGTGGCCATTACATTTCAGAACGACACGTTTCATTGTGACATTTCATCAACGGGGCTTTAGTGCCTCTGTCTGCTGCTTTACTCAGATAACTCGCATAACCGCCGCTGCCATGTTTGTCCTGAATGACTGACAGAAATGCTCAAGGGGAAAAATTGTGTTATGAAATAAAAGTGGAGACAAAAATGACAAGCAATTAAGTAGAAACGTTTGTCACAATTACTTGTAGATGAATTCATTATCTAATGTGGGATTCGTTCGACATGACATTTAAAAATTTGATGGAAGCAAACGATGACAGAAGATGCTTCACAACTTAACTGTGTAAACATTATTTGTAAACATATATCTGCTATTGCATATTCTTAAGTAACTAACAGGGTAATCACAAAAACTGTACTGTAAAGCCTGATTTCTTACAAATCCAGCTGGCTAATGACTGAGTCCTGAATGCTCAATATATGTATATATATATATATATATATATATCTCAAAATATGAACTTCCCACAGTTCACATGAAAAGAGTAAACAGTGAATAACTATTTAATTAAAATTTAATTTTCAGCAGCAGCCGGGGGGAAAAAACACATTCAGTGCATTAAATATTTAAGAATATTAGATATAACATGTTTCCTACGTTGGTCAGAGTGCTTAGACTCTTTTGTGACATAAATACACAAGAAACTTAGATTTTTAGCTCAAAGTAAACTTGGCACATAATATAAGAATGATAAATTTAGCCATAAATTGTAAAATGCATTTAAGATTTAATAACTACTGTCACTTCAGATGTGGAGACCTCCAAAGTCATAGCTCGACATAGCATTACATCACATCACATCCCCTCTCTTACGGTAAATGTCAATAGACTGCAGTGTGGGTTGGCTTCAGGGAAGCTTGAGTGCAAATTGCTTCTGTTAATGGTTTGACATTTGTATAGTAGCTAAGTAACTCTGCGGGGTACGAGACAGACTGCAGCCAGGTGTGAAGCTCTTAATATAACTTAAAGACTAACACATGATGTGCACGATGTGAAATATATAAGATTAAATTGCCTGTTTGTTAATGCTCTTTTATGATACTGTTTTAGGGGATCCAGAAGAAAATTGTTATCCGGCTTATTTGAGCAACCTGGATATTCCACTCATCCATTTTCTTATCCACCTATCCAATTCAAACGCCACAAGGGGATTGGAGCTTACGCAGGCTATCATGGGGCCAAACCCTAGACAGATTCACAGGATATTCCCCCTGAGAAATGACACAGCTATCAAACATTGATATATAATGTTTCACCTCAAGTATTCTTTAAAATGCTCATATGTGGCTTTACAGGTTAATGTTTTTGTGAGTCTACTATAATATGTGCATGCTTCAATGTGAGGAAAAAAATTGCTGCAGCAGCAGCTCTTTTTAAAAAATAAATAATTTCTAATCTCTTCCTGAAATGCTCAGTTTTAACTTTTGTGCCCTTAAGACCTCCCTCTGTTCTCCATGAGCGCAGTCAACTCTAGCTGGTCAACTGGCCAAGTAAAATTAGCCATTAGTTAGCTACTACAAGGTCTAAAAATGTGGTTGTAGAGCAAGTGGCTGACAAAATCCTGGAGTTCATTCCAGTTTGAACTCAAATCAGACCCAGAAAAAGAAGAGAATCCTGCAAACTCCCTTACATTATAGATTTTACAAAGATTTGATTCAATATGTCTGTGAAGGTTCTCAGTCATCCAGGTCATTGTAGTCTAAGGAGCTTGGAAAGAAAAGCGTCTGGACTTCTTTCAGTTGCTTGAAGACGTTTCACCTTGGATGAGAGGTGAAACGTCTTCAAGCAACTTAAAGAAGTCCAGACACTTTTCTTTCCA
>VUQG01021845.1:0-22235 GCA_015106755.1 Etia nguti | reverse complement strand
CATAAACACAAAGAAATACGGATTTAATGGTCACAATAAGTAATTTCAGAAACAGTATTGAATCAAATGTTTGGAAAGAAAAGTGTCTGGACTTCTTTAAGTTGCTTGAAGACGTTTCACCTCTCATCCAAGGTGAAACGTCTTCAAGCAACTTAAAGAAGTCCAGACACTTTTCTTTCCAAACATTTGATTCAATACTGTTTCTGAAATTACTTATTGTGACCATTAAATCCGTATTTCTTTGTGTTTATGTTGTTTTAAAAAACTACCATCCCAAATTTCATGTGCCCTGGTTGAGAGCCAGGAAGTATCCACTAAATTTAAATTAAATGTTCTACTTCTGGTTTTTAACATGTACCATCAAGGAATGCTAACAAAAAAGCCAGCAAAGTCTAAAAGGTTCCACAACCTTGTAGTTGGCCCTAAGCATTACAACTGTAACTCACCTCTGACGCGTGGGAAAGGGATTCGAATTAACGATACTGCTAACGCTAAAGATTTTCTCTTCTTTGGTGACATTGCCATCAAACGTAAACAAAGTACATTATACATGCTGCAAACAAGAAGATCATTGGGTGTGCTTGGGTTGTGGCTGAGATGTAAAGTTGAAGAAGTGGCTCTGTCAAGTAATCTAAGGAGCTTGGAAAAATGTTCTACAACCAAATGGTGGAGAATCCCAGGTATAAAAACCTGGTATGAACAGAAGTCCAGTCACTTTCCCTCCAAGCTCCTCGGAATACCATGACCTCGATGAATGACAACCCACACAGACACTCTGTCAAGTATCTAAAAATGACGGGCGGTGAGGAAGCTTCTTTTTTTGAGGGTATCTCAAAGTAACTGCAAGTTAGAATGCAGATGTGTGAGGCAGTGATGAGGCAAACTCTGGGCTTTGTAATTTTGCAAACCTTTACATGCTAAAAAACACAGACTAAAGGGAAAAACCCAAAACATGTCACATGGGTGCTTTAAACTTCAGGCGTCAGGGCTGTATAAGGTTTTACATATGTATAGGTCACGATGCAAAATGCACTCCAGAAATGTGCTCCTAATTTAAATACTTTGGAACATTGGAAGGAGACATGGTTGGAGGTTGAAATTAATCCCAGAGCAGAATAGCTCAATGTGTTTCTAATTACTCTAAAAAACTTCTATTGTTACAGTTGAAGGGGAAGACTTTCATTGGGCCAATTTTATGACATAATAACAGGCAGCTTAAGGAATATTATGCTTCAGAAGACAGAGAGGGCAGGGCTCCTCGGCACTGTTTTCAGGTGCCAAAAACGTTATCCTCCACAGGACCAATATGGGACACAGAAGATAAAACCATTTAATATATTGTGCATCTGGTTCCTGTCAGGCGCTGAAAGTTGCAGTTAGTTTGTGTTTACTTTTTAAACATGTTTTAAGCAGGAGAATACCACAGAGACACAGAATCTTTTTTAGTAAACACCTGGCCAAGATAACTGGATTTAGAAAGCCACCTGCCTCCAACATGATGAATATTAAGATACACAGAGTCAGCGCACAATAATGTGAACCAGAAAATTGGAATTAAAAATGGAATAAGGGCAGATGCAACGTAGAAAGCCAGAAGAGGAAGATGCAAAAAAAAAAAGCAACAGGGTGCTTTGTAGCAGGAAGTAAGGTGTAATCCAGAAATTATAGTCTAGATTCATCCATTAGAAGTGCCCAAACACCTCACATCTGTTTGTAATGTATCAGAGAGGATATTACAGCAGTGGAAAGTTATGGTGCAAGTCATTTCAGCTTTGGTTAATATATAGCAAGGTAAACAGCAGGAATACTGGTGTGCACGTAACAAAGTGCTTGAGCTTGATGTTTTCTTTTTTTTTTATGCCAGATTACCATGTAATGATTTCCAGTTGCCTAGCACGTTGCATCAATGGAATCATCTCATGCAAATGAGCGGGCATAACATGTTTTGTCACAAAGTGTTGTTGCCTGTCAGCACTAGATAACACAAAAAGCACACTTAGGATCTACCTCATCCCTCCCATTGCCAACCCAGCCAACGCAGGGCTGATATAATCAACATTGAGTCTATCTAGGTCCTAAAGTAATTAGAAGTTGACTGCAGCAAATCAAAAATGCCAAATAGGAAGGCTTGGAGGTTTAATAATGATTCCCAACAGAAGGGCTCCATCTACATAAAGAACAGCAACAAAGGACTTGCGTTAGGAATGTGCAGGCAGGAAAATACAAACCTTTCCTCTGAGTGTTGTTGGGGACTTGTGAGGTGTTGATGCCCTTGGCCATCTCCTGGTTGGCGGTTTCCTTGGTGACCACTGAGCCTTTGAGCTTACTCTTCGGGGCGTCCAGGGCTTTTAGCTTCTTGGCATGTTTGGTGCCCTTGTAGTGGGCCAGGGCCTGGCTCTGTGAGAAGAACAAATAACAGGCTGTGGGAAAGCGGCTACAAAGTCTGGATGAATTAAAATATGAAAACTAAAAGAACACAGTCAGGGTCAATGAAGCAGACTAAACATAATTAGCAGGCTCAATATCCCTTGCAGTCCAGCAAAAGGTTGATTTTGTTTCTGCCAATGTTTAATACACCCAGGTACCACTGATTTTCAAAGTTATTTATGTGGTTTATGACTGACTGAATAGCTACTACCTTTCCTCCTCATATGTTAGTAAAGGGAGCATTTTTGGATCAAATATTAATTTGTTGTTCCACAGCCAATGACTAGTTTATAAGGCCTGGATGTCAAATATTTTTCCTATAAGAGGAATTTTGCTAAATTAGCTCATTATATCAACAATATAGTTGCTGTTGCACCTCCTGGATAGCTGCTAAAGTTGAATTTTTCTAGATACTCCAGCTATAAAAGTTTGCATGAAATGATCATTAAGACTAAATATGAGGCTAATTTCTCCAAATGGGACCTGTTGTGATTATTTCCAGCTCCACATTTGTATTTGTGGAATCTACTAGAGCAACTTTGTATGAGTCACAGATCAAAAAAGTTTTTATTTATCCTAAACCGAACCTTGCTGCAGCCCTTTAATTCACCCTGTCTCTGAATTCAATTTCAGTTCAATTCAATTTGTTTATGAAGCACTAAATCACAACAGTGGCCACCTCGAAGTGCTTTATATAATAATGTAAAGACCTTACAATAATACAGGGAAAACCCCACCAATCAACCAAGCCCCTATGAGCAAGCACTTGGTGATAGGGGGAAGGAAAAACTTCCGAATAACAGGAAGAAACAAGCTCAGGGAAGGGCAGCCATCAGCTGTGACCGGCTGGAGGTGAGGGGAGAAAGACAGGACTGAAACAAGATGTTTTACTTCCTCTTCTCTCCCTTGGAGCCATCTTTCATCTGATTTGCTGGACTTGCAAACAGAAGGTTTGAACAGCAGGTGGGTGGGGCTTCTGTGCTCACCCACACCTGTGTGCCTGATATGATTGTATTCGGGACATCCATTTTCACTGACATATAGAGTCACACTGGGGAGGAAACCTGGGCATTTAAATCAGCTATCTACATCCATGTATCTACATATCTACTCTATATATATTTTACAACAATAATATCTTGATGTCAGTGATTAAGAAATCTTTGTGACCCATGAAGTTTAATTTATGCAGTGGCCATTTGTTTTAAAGTCTGAGCACGTAACGCCACCAAGATTCACCTTCACAACAGATTCATCAAGTCACACAGAAGGGGGACATATGCAAAGACTTTGAGCTGCCCTTGTTTACCTCTGCGCACTTTGCCTGTGGCAGGAATGAAGGTTTCAGGACGGATCCAATTGGAATAAATAAATACGCCAAGCATGCATCCCCAGAAGACACTGGTAAGCAGTTTTATTTATGCACCGCGGTGGGGATATTTACCAAAGACTTCTGGGATAGAAAGCCCTTTCCAGGTAGTATCTCTGGATTAGCATATTGTTTCTTTTTGTCCTTTTCAGTAATTAGTGTGCATTGTTTGAGCAGCGGTTTGGATTATATTTAAATCAAAGAAAAACAAGAACTCAGGATCACATAACAAAGTTCTTGTAACATGTCTTTTGGGCATTCAGTATATTACCTAAAATGGTCCACAATATAGTGTGCAGACTGTGAACTTTGGCGAATAACACGAGAAGGTGTGCTAGAGTATGTGACAAGTTAATAGGATGAGACAAGTAAAGAGGTTACATTACACTAGGTGCAAAAAGTTGCCAAGAACTTATAGTTCAGTAATTTTGTTGGCAAAGGAAATTGCTGGAGTGCCTCGAACATTCCCCCTTCATCCTAGGAACCACTTTTGGATGAAGCCTCACTTTTTCAAAGAGCGTGTGCATCTTGTTCTGGCAAGAAACCATTCATTTTAGCCCGCATTCATCACCCTCCAGGTATCAAAGACATAAGTTACCGTTTGTCATGAGACACACCTGATATGGATGGGTGTTTTATGCAACCACAGAAATAATTCATCTTTCATTAAAGCAATGAAGTGGAAGAATTGCCTGAACTCCGAGTCTGGCACATGCATGATTAAAACTAGAATGGAAATCATTTGTTTCCCTTTCAGGTGCTCTGCGAGGGGTGAAAACACATCAAACAAACCAGCGTTGCAGGGTTTCTTTAGGATTTAGAGAGGCTGCTGGAAACCGAAAGGTCACAGTTTAAATTCCAGTGTATCCATCAACAGCCGTGAACAATTCAACCCCCTTGTGCATCATAAGTAAACCTCAATAAAAGTGCTGGAGAAATAAAACTGAAACTCTAAGCTTTGTTTTGCCGTGACATTAGGCTGGCATGTTGCCTGATTGTTTTGTCTACATAGAGCCTGAATAAGGTTCAGAGTCACGATGGGAAAAGTTATGATGAGAATTTGGCAACTTTTCTGTGAAAGGTGTGCAATTATATTAATGGAAAAACCACAGCAGTAAAGGGTCAAAACACAAAGACACATCACAACACAACTACTTTAACCAGTGTTTACACATTACACACTTTTCTAAATATGTATATTTTGAAAAGTACTCATTCTTATTAAATGCCTTGTCGACCCTTTTAATAGCAGCTCGAGTAGCTAACTGACACTAATGAAAAGCCATCTCATTGGTTTTGTATAAAAGATCTTAATTTTACTTAGTTTTGGTTTATTCTTAGACCTCAAATTAGTTTCATTTCCAGTTTCATTTTTACTCCACTGTAAAATTCCTGCTTAACTTTAAATGGTGCGTTAAACTCTAAAGGCCCAATTATCTCCTTTATTTGTAAGTGTAATCTAAAATGAGAGTGAATATCGGTCCAGGTAACCAGAAATGTGATTTAAGATTGATTTTAATGCTATCTGTGGCTACTAGATGTGTAGCCTAAATAAGAAACCAGTTAATAAAATTTTAGAAACTTTAGAACAGTTTAACAATTCCCTTTGTGAAGAAAACAGATAAAAACCTACATCTCAAAGATACTATAAATGTTCTTTTCATTCCCTTTTTGTATTATAATAATTCTATTTTGATTACAAGTATGTCTATGCATTTAAAGCAATTTTAAATAAATGTTATGAAGTAACTGTTATTTCAACTGCTGCAGTCTTTCAGTCATGTATGGGACATTTAAAAAGTTCAGTTGATTCAATTAAATATTTGTACAGAAGTCAGGAAATTCAAAGGAAAATAACCAGAATCCTTATACTGGCCACTGTCTTGCTGAAGAAGAAGATTATTTTGTCCTGACTTCACAATTCAATTAATTTAATATCATTTTAAATAAGACTCTGACCTATTTCTTCCATAAACAGAAAAGCTGTTTTTGGTTATTCAGAGCAGATGAAACTTTCAATACAGAGGAAAGTTTACAATCCAACATTAATTTAATATTTAAATAAAATTATCTCCAAAGCCCAAAACTGATGCAATGGAGAGTAAATCTGCTTATTGTATTTTTATTTTTTTTTTTGCAGATTTTTTTCATATGTAGATTTCTTTTTTAATAGAGATGGACCCATCTACCACTTTTATTTGTAGTATTAAGTTTATACACCATTTTCAGCCTGCCATAAATCTTTATGACCCAGATTCACACAGTGTGTATACAAACCCTTCTCGCCAGTAGTATCATGACAGTGCAAGCTATGGAAAGAGAACTCAGAAAGTCTATAGTGATGTTGTTTTAGGGGATTTTAAGTTCTTATTTTGAAAAGAGCTGAGTCTCTCACACTGCCCTTCTGCATGCAACCAGAAACCCACCCATTCACATTCCTGTGGATGAGTTAAGATACCAGTAAATGACTCCAAGTCACAACAAAGAAGCACCAGTCGTTGTTTTAACCCATAACAGCCAGTGTGCGGGCCTCAGTCTGATGGGGAGCAAGGGCAAGTCTCACAGCAAGAAGCGGCTCCCAAGTCTGATTCATAGTGTGACTCAAATGTGTTGTGACTTACGTCAAAACCAAATGAAAATAAACACATTCTTAAAACACATTTTCATCTGGTACCAGCCTGCAGCCAACACCTGGTTGCTGTTGAGTTATTATTAGATTTCCCTCAATAAAGTTAAATCAAACTCAATGGTTCCTGCACAGATTGTTGCTGTAGGGTAGGGTCATAAATTTTTAAGGATTAAGCTAATTTGTGACTAAATGTTTAATCCAAAGTAAAATATCTGTATGACATTCTTATGTATTATTTACTCTAACATGTACAGGTCATCCATTAACTTTAACTACTGAAGTATAAAAAATATGTTTATGTTAATAAATCATTCTAATACATCAGTAAATTGTGTTTCACTCTTGTAGCTTGTAATTATGAAGCCATTTTTTAAGACTAAAATAACGACTTTTCCTTTAGACAACAACTCACGTCAACCTCGGCCCTCTTGATGAACAAAATGTGGCCGTTATTACTGGTCTTAATCAGGCAAAACAAGATCAATGAAAAACAACGATACCCAGGATTGTTAATACGGCCAAAGTACATGCATTTTCTCTCTTTCCAGCCATTATATATGTCATACATGAAGAAATCTGTCCAAAACTGTGCAGATGCAGAGCATGCCTGAATGAAGAGTTGAGTTGTCCCGATCAAGATGTCCAACAAGCAATCCAAAACAAATCCCTTTTTTCTTCCCAACTCTTAAAACAACTCCTGAAGCTTCTTCATTTGTTCGCTAAGCGGAAGAAGCTGGTTCATGTGTTTCCTCACCAAATCCTGGGCAGCTACAGTTCTTGATTTCACTCCCAACACTGCTGCAGCCAACACCATGAAGAACACTAAGAGCAGGTCCAGGAAGAACAGGGCCAGCAGGCAATGATTCTCTTGAATCACTCCACACCAGCCCAGGAGCCAAAAATCAGAGTCACTGCACCAATAAATAACTCAAGGTTTGTGGTGGGGGATTTTAGGTTGGTTTTTTTTTTGGGATTGAGAGATTTTCTTACTCCTGATATGAATTAACGAAACCCCCGGGAGGAGATACACATCCCTTTTGTGTTGTGCCAGAAAGGACTTTGGGGTAAAAATCTCAAACAGGTAAGTCTACCCGCTGTGGGGAACTTTGTGAATAAGAAATCGACCGAAAGTAGCAAAGTATTGATAAAGTACTGAAACGTAAAGTTGAAGGGGAAAGCAGGTATTTTATGACACATTGTACAAAACCACTTTGAAGCCAAAGTAAGCCAGCTACTGTATGATGAAAACAGGTGTTCACCTGTTCCACAGGTGTGTCTTGCTTTGTGTTTCTGATGTACTTTTTCTGTGCCCGTTCCTGTCAGTGGGTGCAGTCAAATAGTCAGATTTGTTGTAGAAGGTTTTTAACTGAGTGATGTGACCTAAACGTATCTGGATGACGTCATAGGAAGAACTGCTTAAATGAGCTAAGTACTAAGGAAAGGTGCTTTAATGGTGTCTTTCTTACCTCCTTTAGCAGATTGCTTACAAAAACAATCAGCATAACTGATGAGTGGCACATATCTAATCATGAAATATTAATTAAAGGTGTGCTTTCCATTTAATGCCATAACTTGTTGACAGGTTTAAAATTTTCACCGGCAGACTGTTAAATCAGCAGCTGAACTGTGAACATTATGCTGCTGTAACAAAATCTCCTTCTTATCAAGGTGGTTTCTTTATTGCCTTCTCTGTCTGCTGTTGTATTACCAGCCTTTAGAATGATCATGAAATTAATTTTTACCTCAGGTCAAATCAAATCAAATCAATTTATTTATATAGCACTTTTCACAGGATAAAAACCACAAAGTGCTTCACAGTAATATAAAACAGAAATACATCCCAGGTCAGCTGGGATGAGAATAAAATGCTCTATTGGGATAATATTATACACTCAGATATGGAAGATATGATGGGTCTGATGAGTCAGGATTTTGTATGTGAGAAGAAGGATTTTAAATTCAATTCTGGTTTCAATAGGGAGCCAATTAAAGACTTCTGGTACTAACTAAGCCCCCTTAGTTCTAGTTAGTACTTTCGCTGCAGTGTTTTCAGAGAACTACAATAATCTACCAAAGAAGTAACAAATACATGAAATTGGTTTTCAACATCATTCTGAAGAAGGATGTTTCTAAATTTAAGAATATTATTCAGATGAAAGAAGACAGTGAGTCTTTATTTATTTAGTCTCTGTAGGAAATTGTTGTGAATAGTACTATCGAATGCGGCACTAAGGTCTATGAGGACAAGCAGAGAGATGATAAACTATGATAAACTTTAAATCTAGACTGAAAGTCCTCAAAGTAAGATATACTTGACTTATCACTGATTTGGGAAATTCTTTTGTTACAGCAGTTTAAAAAAAAAAATAAACACAACAAGCTTTAAGAAGTAGAATAATATGTATGTCAATAAATAATACAATATAGCAAAACTACCTGAGTCAGGTAACAACTAATCAGAAACCAAAATAAATATGATAAAGTAAACCAATCTGGGTTTAAATGACAAATATTAAGTGTATATAATTAGCTATAAGAGCTGGAATTCAAGGTCCTGTGCTCCCCTTTTAGTCGCCATTCTGTTTTCCACCTCTCACTATTTCCATTTATGTTTCATTTGGTTTTTATCAGCCTTCTGGAGTTTGTGTTTTCTCTGACTTTCTATAAGTTCAGTAGGCTTTGTATTAAAGCTCACTTTTTGTTAAGTAGTCTGCATTTGGGTCTTCATTTTGGTAAATTATAATTGCTTTCCATTTTCCTGAAGCTACGTAATAGTATTTCTTCAGGCGTTATCGCTGCTTGTTATTCAAACTATGGAAAAACATGGACGGGGAAAAAAAGAACAAGCTTGAGATTATTAAGCAAGGTCTCCGGAGAGGAAATTATTTCTCTTTTCCACAAAATAATGCAGATACAACTAATAACACAATAATGATAAAAACACTATTAAAGCGGTGACAATTCATGTTGCCAGAGCAGTGAATTAAAAATGTCACTGATAGCTCAGAAGCTGCATTACTGATAGTTTTTTAAAACTTGTTTTGCCATTAAAGCCTTAATTAATTGTCATCATGAGCACAAGGAACATTAAGCTGGGGCCTTGGTTTTAATTCATACGCTGCATGCAAACGTTTTTGGTGGATTTGCAATAACTTGCAAAAACAAAAAAAAGTAAAAGGAATAAGTAGATGTTCCAGATTTCTTGTTTTTGTCTTCTTCTGCTATGTTGGGAATATTATTTTTATTCACTGAAGTGATATTTAAAAAAAATCTTATACCAGGTCATTTACATCTTTTCACCAATATTTTTTTCGTGTGCATGGGCATGATAAAATGTCAAATAAAAAATCCATCACAATAATCACAGAGAACAGTCCAAACTGTAGAGTTGTCTTTCTCTGCATTTATTAGAACTAGCACAGCTGCAGCTTTACATTAATCTGAGAGAGTGCAATTCTATCTCATCTCCTGCTGAACTGCTTATGGAAATATTATTATTGTTGTGTTGTGTCTAAAGAGACCACGGTGTTTATTCCAACATGAGACTGACATGTTAACTTGTCATAATATTAATACGAAAAGTTACATGTCTAAAGATGCTGTGTGCCTAAAGGGGAAGTCAGGGTTTGTCAGTACTAATTTTGAAGAAAACAATAGCTACACAGGGTGGATTGAAAAGCTTTGTCCTTCATACTCAGAAAGAAAAAAGAAGAAGATGCCATATTTTTTTAAACTCTGGGATATCACACATTTTCAGACAGCCTCTGGATGAATGCATTTATAGTGTTGCTTCGCTTTTAATAAAAAATGAAAACGTTAAGATCAAAACACAAATACAAAGCCTGACTCATCTTCACAGCTGGAGCTTCATGGCATGGAGTGGGTGTGAATGTTGGAGTGTTGGTTTCTGAAAGTGACGGATGATGGGCGACACAGGCTGACCATACCACACGCAGTCCAGACAGAACAACAGAGAGAGCATCCTGCTTAACCCTCTGTTATAAAATAGCAAAAGCACAAACCCAAATAGACTTATTGGAGAATTGGGACAGCCAGTGTTGAGTAAAAAAATCCCAATCAATGCCACTCACAGATTTAAAGAATGAAAATGCACTTGATTTAGCAACAGCATATTTTTGGATGGAGTGCAGTGGTGATGCTTAATTTTCTGCATCCAACTGCCACGTTATCAGTTAAAAATCATTTTCAGTATGCCTCATAAACCTGGGAAAAGTGGTGAAGTAATAACACGAACATCAGGTTTGTTCTATAGAACTGTGAAAGCTGTATTCTGTATACCCAAGGCCCGAGATCAGGGTCAAAAAACAGTCTTCTGTTTACTTAAAAGTAAGCAACACAGTATCCCTGTGTTTTCTGTGAAAAAAGGAGAGAAAAGAGCTCCAGAAGTGGAAAATAAGAGTGACCTCCACAGCATGACTATTTAATTATGCTTTAGGACATAAATGCTAGGAAACAATAGCTCATCAGCATTTCCTAGCCTTTTTTTTTTTTCCCCCCCATGTACTGATTTCAAGGAATATGTTTTTATATTCCCTATATGTGTGTATGTATATACATGTACACATATTAGCACACACATTTGTTACAGGTTATGTCTTTATGCTTGTTTTCTAGGTTATATATTGGCAACCTGTCCAGACAACAACCCCCCAGGTGGACTGCTTGATTTCCTTGTTTCTCATTCTTTTAAGGTTTCAAGGAGGCAAGCTCAATATATCTTTCGTTTTACATACGTGAAGCTCTCATTAGAAGAAACAGCCACCCTTATTCGAATGTTGCTCCATGTTTGTGTTTGACTGTTGAACCCAATAATTATTAAAACAGGCCATCCTCAGAGCTTGACAAATAACATTTGTCGTGTGGTCAGACAGATTTGGGTAACCTAAATGGAACAAATTAATCAGAACAAGGAAGTAAATTGTACTGTGCACACGACAGCATTTGTGGACTGTGTAGTAAAACAAGGTCGCGACATACATAAAGTGTTTATTTCTCTTTACTGCAAATAGCAGGATTTATAGTTGTGAGAACAGGGGTGTGCGTGTGTGTTTCTCTGTGCGTGTGTGTGTGTGTGTGTAGCTGTTCTGTAACAGCCTGCACATCATCATTTGCACATCACTGAAAAAGGTAAACAATGTGGAACGTCATGTGTAATGTTACTGCACTTTGGCATGACACTTCTCAGGCCAGAGGCTGCAGACTTATCAACATGTGTTCTTCAGATGGCTGCAGGAATTTAATGAAGCAAAGGAGAGCGGTTTTCATTAAGCAGCAGTGGACAACAAATACCAAAATACCAGCGATTCTCTCTTCATTACCTTATTTGATTAAACCTCCCACCCCTTTGTTCCCTCCCTTTGCACTTGGCACCAAAATCCTGCACAGGTTGGCAAAGCAATTTTCAGTGGAATTTTTTTCTGCTTATGTAAACACCATCATCATATGAATTAATAATTAGCAGCTTCTCTCTGTGTGTGTTTGGCTCACATTCTTTCTTGCTTGCTCTCTCTGTATCACACACACAAAACAGTAACTAATGTCACTCATGATCATTTTGGTAAGTCTCAGCCTCTCCTGACTAACTTACTGTGATGTGTACATTTGTTCCTTTGTGTTTCAAGAAAGAATATTGAGAAAGAGAATCTATTAGCTTGTAAAAGGGCTTAAACGTCAACTGGATAAAATCCACAAAAACAAAAGTCAAGGTAAATAAATGAAGGACTTATTTGAAATGTATCCGATGTAAACTGGAAATAAAGTGTTTCTTGTGATGGAGCAGATGAGACTATCTGGTGACTCACTCGCACTTAACAAATTGCAGACTTGAGGCATGTTTATGACCCTAACTCATAAACATGACTGCAAAGTAAAGCAGGAAGATCTTAAAATCCATTAAAGCTGAGAAGTGTTTTTTTCTTTTTAAGATCTCAGGCCATTAACTGGTTTTTAACCCGACTTTCTTCCCTCCTCAGAACGTTTCAGTTTTGAGCAGAATATAAAGGACAGGTCGAGCTTCCCTCCCTGCATCATCTCACATTTATGATAAACGATCACTGGAGCAAATTAAAACAATTCCCTGTTAAATCCTTGAATAAAATAGAAGAAAACAGCCCCTGTGTTCATTTCAACCCCCCTATCTCTCACAGTGCTACCTGTCCACTGACAGCTAAACACAGGCTCTATTTCTCTAATGAAGCTTTAAATTAGCAGCTGATGGATAGTAAATATATACTAAGGCAGATTTCCCCATGTAAAACATAATAATCTCATTCTGAGTAATCACCTACCCATTCAGTGTTTGAAAAGGATTGATTACTCATTTAATCACGGAGCCACGACACTGCTATTTGGGGATACAGCTGATTTAACGGCATGCAGCAGTAGCCGTGATTTTCCTTTTAAATTTTTTGATTACTTTGAAAATGGTATGGAAATCAGGTGCAGGAAGAACTAAAACCCATCTGCCTGTCCGTCATTTAAATTTAGCGAGCTAATAGCATTGCCATGCATTTCATTACAACATATTAGAGGGAGCACATATAATCTAATGAAGGCAAAAATACATTCGGTTTGGAACATATGATACGTATTACTGAAACTCAGTGTGAAGATGACAAATATAAGGACAAGAAATCGTATTATACTGAAGCTGTTATGAGCTTCATAGAGCCAAAGAGAGCTACATGGCATTCAGAAACTCAAGTGCTTGATCTAATCTCTCCAGATGATTTGGAAACACAAATTTAATGATTACCCCTTTTAAAAAGGACCGCTCCTATCCATATTTCCAATTTTGTGTAGATATTTTTTGGACTACAAAAACTGCATGAATCACTTTAAATTATGTACATCACTTCACCCTCTGTCCATTAAAGCTTTTATTTCACTTTAAAACAACTTTATTGTGACTGGCCATAATAAAGATACCCCATTCCTCTGATGTTATTAAGATCCAAAAAAACCAGTCAGAAACCATTACCACCATTGTAGCCGTATATAGTTAGATCCATAATTATTTAGATATTGATGCAATTTTTGTAATTTTACCTCTGTACACCACCACGTCAAATATTCTAGATCTGATTGAAGTGCAGTCTTTCAGCTTTAATACAAGAGTTTTATCAAAAGTATTAAATTAACTGTTTCACAGACTCAAAAGTAACTGAACAGTTGACTGATAGATTGTTTTACAGCCAAATGAGGCCTGTTCCCATGTTATTCCATGACAAATTAAACAGATTCAAGATCTGAAGTTTATTCCAAGTATTAAATTAGCATTTGGCATCTTTTCATTGGGCTTCTTTCTATGAGTTCTAAAGAGATGTTGATGTAAGTGAAGTAGACCATAACTGAGCTGAAAAACCAAAATAAACTATCAGAGAGTCAGCAAAAACTTTCGGAGTAACCAAATCAACAATCTGGTACATTGTAAAAAGAAGGAATGCCCCATTCTGCTCAGCAACCCGGCCTCAACAATCCAGTTCAGCAACATCAGAAGACCGCAGAAAACAACAACACTCAATAATCAGAAAATCCTTTCGTTGTTAAAAAAGTCTAGAACACTTTCAAGCGGGTCGAGTTATCATTGTTGATGTCTACAATTAAAAGATGTCTTCATCAGTGCAATCACAGAGAGTTTACAACAAGGTGAAAGCCACTGGTTGCACTCAAGAACAGGGAGGTCAGATTAAACTTTGGCAGAAAACACCAAAAAGAGCTGGCACACTTCTCAAAATATTTTCTTTGGATACATGAAACCGAGATTGACTTGTACTAGAATGATGGGAAGAAAAATGCATGAAGAAACACCAGGCTTGTCTCACAACCAAAATCAGTCCATAAAATGAACACAATTCTGTGTTATCATAGGTTTCAACTTATGATAGCAATCATAAACTCATTAGGAAAATGTTCTTGAGGCAATTAATCAAATGTCGCCCTGTGCTGTTGCCCTCTAACGCACGTTGGCTTCTCTTTTTAGACCTGGAGGCTATCATCTATGTGCAGTCTATGGGCCAGACTTACTAACATGTTACACCAGTACAAACTGAGTTTTGGTGTAAAAAAAGTAATGGTCGGTATCTACAAAAAAACCCAAAAATGCAGTAACAAGGTTGTGTGTCCAAGGTGAGAGGTCATTTTTGCAACTGACCCTGTGCAAAATGTAGGGGGGATAATATTTAAATCAAGGGTTGAGACTGATTTACTAATCTTTGGACCCATTTTATTGATAAGAGCACCGCTATTTAAGGCAGGTGTATGTCTACTCTGCCCTTGACAGTTTTATCTGTACATTGTTCTGTTTCATAGGTGAGCACTATGCTTTTTTTCTTTTTTGGTTGACACACAAATTGCTTTCTCTCCTTCTCTTCCTCACTATTTCTCACCTCTCTGACAACAAGGTAGTGAGGCTTTTAATTGTGTTTTTCAGTGGATAAATGGAGACTCTCTTGGGGTGTGAAGAGGACATTTCTTCCACCAGGTGTGCCGTGGATTCCAGCAAGTTTTCCCCACACAGGAGACAAGCCTGACAGGAATTATTATCAGGATTTAATCACAGGAACTCAGCTACAGTTTTAGCTGCTGAACTGTAGGTCAAACATGATCCAGAAGAGTGTCAGGTGGCTCTGACTCTGTGTTTCGAGTGTGTCCATTTTGAATATGAATATACTTTATAAAAAAGTTATAGGCTACATTTTCTTTTTCTTATCCAACTTACGGTTGTGGGCGGTACACCCTATTTCAGCTGACATAGGACAAAAATCATACGCTGTTCCATCAGATTTAGAAATATTCCATAAACCCTTTAAATTCATGCTCTTCTTAGAGCTAAAGATGATGCACTGATGCAGGCTGGAACGACGTGTAGATGTAGTTTTTTTCAGTTTTTTTGCAGAATTAAAGCCTGGCTCAGAGAAATCAAAGAGACCCATATGGTAACACTGGACCTATGACTTACAAAATAAATGCCATGTTGTAGAAATAATAATGCTTAAAACTCTAAACTCATCCTGGTAGGCATTAATTAAGAGTCAGTTTATCATAGACAATCTGGGCTCCATCTGCAAACCAAGATGAAACCTCCAGGGCTGAAAAATGAAAAAACATGGAAGCACAAAAAAAGCAGTTCCTCTTGGTGCCACTTGATGATGACTTCAAAAGACACCATAGAGCTGTATGTTAAAATGCAACTGAAATATTTACAGCCTGGTTAGGGGAGTGGTCGCTTCAACTGATGGGCAGTTGTCGCCATCTGGTAAGTCTCATCTGCGCTAACTGGACTCACTGACATGGACCTTTCCACCATGTTTGTACTATTGATCCAATTAATATTGCCTGCTGTCCAGTACCAACCATACAAGAAGCTTGTGTCAGCCATATATATTTAAATTGAGCAGTATACTGGGATAATTATAATTAGAGCTATTTTAGACCTGTTTTGTTCAATTTTGTAACTTTATAATATATTTTATTATTTAATTTAGTTCAGTTAGTTTCTGTTCTTACTGTCATGGAGCAACTGTGACCACATAATTTCCTCAGGCATTAATAAATTATTCTAATTCTGATTGGTGACATGACTTCACTTGTACTGCATTGGACCCACACAGTTTATGCAGCTTGCGTACCCAACTGTTCCCCACTGAAGTGTATTTGAAAGAAAGCAGTTTTTAGGCACGCCCACACTGACTTCCCTTTTCAGACTCTTTTGTCTGGTTCACAGCTAACACCAAACCCTAACAGAGCACTAAATCTTCCTTTGACTGTCCCCACGCAGTGAATGATGAAAATTCCACTTTTTTTCTTAAAAACTTCTATATTACCCTTTAATCTTACCCTTTAGCCACTGTGACAGCATGTGTTACCGTGTGCAATAGAATACCTTCAGCTTCAACAGAGCATTAAGACGGTATGGCTGACACCAGGGCAGGATAGTTTTGAACTTTCTCCTTTGCAGGTTGTGATGTGATGCCATTTTTCTCATTTCTTTCTTTTTCTTTTCAGTGTTCATCTCTTGCAGGAGTATCTGTGACTTTTGAACTTTCTTTCCTCTTCAGAAGAAAACTTCCTCACCTGTGAGTTGAACCTCAGCTGGCAAACGCTGCAGGAGACATGCTTCCTCTTGGCGGTGGGAGGGAGCCCGAGGGTGTGATGGAGGACGGCTTTCTGCACCGGGTCCATCTGGAGGATGGAGAGAGACACACAGAGAGAGGATAATTAAAACGGTGCTAAAGCCGACCTGTAAATCAGCTTCATTCCGCTCACTCACTTGACTGTGAAAAGAAAACAGGCTGCCTGGGGCTTTCTAGAAAGCCAGACATCCATCTTTCCCTTCAACAGGTGATTTCTGGCTCAGACATTAAAACAGAATTAATGGTCTATTTGCTTACTTTAGGCATACGCCACCACTCTTTGCTAATCTTACAGTAATGGCTTTTGGCAAACTCCCTCAAGGGAACAGTTAAAGGACACCTGTGACTTTTTTTGTTACTATTTTTAACAGCATGTTCTCACCTGAAAGCACATTAAATTTAACTTGCTAAAAGGTGAGTGAGATCTTTCCTATGCCTACCAAATCTCAGATAATATACTGTCCAGCCTCTCTTGCAGTTCTTTGAATGGCCACTTGAGCTTGGCTCCAAATTCAAGCCAATCTCAGTAGACGACCATAACATGCACAACTTAAGAGCAAAAATAAACAAAGTGGCTGTGTAGTGGTTAACACATTTGCCTAACAATCAAAGGTTCCCAGGTTTGATTCTGGGAAGAGACACAAATACCTTTGGCGTTGCATCAGGAAGAACATCTGGTATAAAAATCTGCCATATCAAATGTGGAACTATCTGCAGTGGTGATCACTAGAGAATAAAGGAGCTAACACCAGAAATAAACATGTTCACAGCCTCCTGGTCTCCATAGTTTATTTCTGCCTTTATGAAAACTATTCACTGTGTGATGACCCTGCAGTAGATTTGCCACCTGTCCAGGGTATATCCTGCCTCGTGGACTACGACAGCTGGGACAGGCTCCAGCTTCCAACATTCCTGCTGCTTTCTCTACTTTTCATGTACTGTATACATGTGAAAAAGACCAGAAAAAAGAAAATCTCGCTCTTTCACTTTCAGCTCAACTCATTAAACTCCAAAAGCACTGTAAAAACAAAGCAGTGTGCGTTACTCTCTGGATATTGGAAATGCAGCTGCCTTATTGTGAACTGGAATTCTTTAGCGTGTAGGCATAAGTGATATCAAGCTGTGCACAGATAATAACTGCTAGCACGATCAATTCTTTGTTCATTTGACAGAAGATAGAATACCGGTGCCCAAAACCCACAAATATGAGCAAAAGCCCTTCAGCTTCACAACGACTGCGAACACTCTCCGCCTTAGAACTTGCACAGCTTCGTGTTGCTTGTCTGTTTGGTGTGTGTGTGCCTCCCTCTGTGTGCTGACAGAGCTTTGGGGAATGAACAAACACATCTGCCTCTCTCATGAAAAAGTCTGAATAGGCACCACTTGGCTGGGAAAAGTGGAAAGGTGCCGGCTCCGCATGGCAGGATTAACTAACACACCTCGACAATTGTGCTGCAGAAGGTGGGCATAGTGATGTTACACTGTCGCTTTCTGTGGAAGCTGTTCAGCTGAACTGAAGCATTACTTTAAAAGTATTTGTGTGCAGAGGTAGAAAAAGAAGCTTGATATATTTTTTATTGGGATTAAGAAAACAGAAAAAGAAAAACAGCGGCGCCACTAAGTGGAACCAGGCACTTGGCTTTTTTAAAATTCAAATCTTTGGTCATCTTTAAAGTTTTACCTCTTGTTGGTCTATACTGACAATGATTACTGACATTTTGATCTTCACCCACGTCAGCCATGGGCAGGCAGCAGGAGTCAGACAAACAACTTGAAAAGGACTGTAACAGGAAGGGCAGTAATCGGGTGCAGGTGACAGCAATGACTGGAACGTTACAGCAGCTTGGCAGCAACAATCTGGAAAAGACCGGCTACAAACTGTCTCTGCTGGGACTCAACGAATGCCTAGTGGGTGGGCAGAGTAGCCGCAAGGTCAGCCGATCTCAAGAGGAAGTAAACTCTCTGAGGGCAACTTGGGTCTAGCTGACGTTAGACAGGGAATGGAAAATTCCAGGGAAGACACAGGAAAAGTGGGAGAAGAAAACGGCTGAACAAAAGAGGGGAGGAGGAGTTCAGATATCATCCTGACAGAAATCCTGCTCTGATGACAGAGATCCCTCCAGGAACTTAGACACAGGATGAGCTGGTTCACACTGACCTAATGGTGAAGCAAATATTCTGGAGCAGAGTAAAGCACTTTGGAGCAGCAAATTATACTTCTGATTTCTAACGTAGTACATGTGAATTATTTCTTATTGATTAAAACCCAAGACAATGTCTGGGAAGCACAATTTGCTGAAGCTTAGCCAGAGGCAACAGGCTCAGAGCAGAATCAGATGTGCAGCTTTAATGAAAGACTATTGTAATGGGAGTTTGGTGCTTTCAGTATAGTTTTATAAAGTCACCAAAACCACAACAGAGAAATTAAAAAAACAAGCGTATATCCTAGAGTTGTGTGTTAAAAGATATGCCCTTTAAGTAAACTGTGAGGTCATGATCCAAAGTTTTTCCTGGAAGAGAAAAGAACTTTAGAGAGTGACTACAAATGTACAACAGTAAGCACGACTGGGCTGTCAGCACCGAAGAGAATGAATCTGTGTTGCCTTATTTAACAGAAATCTTATCAGAAATGTTGTTTTTGTTCATTTGATATGCAAATATTTGCATTATCCTAGAATAAATGCAAACTCAAACACCAAAAGTTAAAAAATAAGAATAATGCACTGGATTTTCCTTTGCCTCTAACTTACACTTCTTGGGGGAGGTGCCGTCTGTATGCAGGACAAATCTGTAAGTATTGGGGACCAAGGCAAAAATCTCTACTTTTCCATAAGATTTAGAAGCTATTCTAGTCGTGACTAGATTTTAATTCTATTATTAATTTATTAATATGTTTAACTCAAATGCCCTGATGATGTGTTACACTCATGTTACAATCGTGTATTCTAGAGAAAATCAGTATTAGATGGTGTTGTTCATCTTATTATTAATTACTGGTTCTCTTGTTCAGTGTGTCTTTTGTTGTGTCTTCCTCCCCCTTACCCCCAAACGGTCAGCCTGGTTCTCCCAGACGGTTCTTCCTGTTAACAGGGAGTTTTTCCTTCCCACTGTTGCCAAGTGCTTGCTCATAGGGGGCCATCTGATCATTGGGGGTTTCTCTGTATTACTACAGGGTTTTTAACTTACAGTATAAAGCACATATTTTTACCAGATGACCTCGAGATAAAATAAAAGTTTAAACATAACCATCTAAAGTTTAGGTAGCAAATTAACAAAAAAAATACTGTAGAGCCCAGTGACTTTCTTACGTCAAAATCCATTTTGATTGCAGAGTAAGTGTAATAACACTAGCTTGCTTTTACTTTGAGGAATTCAGGATTTTTTTGCCCCCAGTCTGCCCTGCCTTTGTAAATATAGTTTGTGTTGTTTGTGTTTTCATGAAATGTTTGTCTCAAATAGAGTTGAAATCACTTATTATTCTCGCTTTGCCAATCAAAATCCTGCAATAATAATACAAGAAAGATTATACCAGTTGAGCTGTCACAGAAATGAGGGTGTCTCTGACAAATTACTCACTATTGTTCACAGACAGTCAGCAGTATCACAAAGTAATCCTCAATCCACTGTAGCAATCATCAGTGAGGGGTGCAACTGTGTTTCATCATTATCATGATCAGACTCTGCAGTTTACCCTTATTGTCTTTGAACATCCTGTGTTGGGGTTAAAGCAATTTTTTGGTTAACTTACACTGCCCGTATTTACTTAATTTCAAACCAGGGGCACTCTACCTGTACACTATTAAATATCAGTGAATCAAAATTAGGGACAAGATGGTAAACACTGGGGAACAGTAAGGATAGAGCCAAAAGGAAAGTGAATAATGGACTTTAAAAGTTCCCACACTTTCACTCTTTCAGGCTTGTGTGTATTTACAGAGCGTCCCTTAGGGGTTTGAAACATTTAATGTTGCCTAAAGATGAATGTGACACTTTAAGTGTGTTTGGTTGTTTAAAAGTACTTCCAGATTGTTTGCATTTTGTTTTCCAGCCAATCTCAGGTGCAACAAACCTAGACAAAGTTGCTTTTCTTGTGTTGAAAAATACTTACATTTACATTAAAATATGCAGCTATTCTGAGTTCCATGACTTCTGATTATTCAGTGACAGAAGCAGAGAAGAGGCCAGAATAATAAAAGCTTTTCCATCTCCACCAGTATTCTCAGCAGGTAGAATGACCTAACACGCCTACTCAACAGATGGGAAACTGGAATATGTTATCAGCTTTAATGAAGAGTGTACTGACAGAAAATAAAAAGAAAATTGAATGTTAGAAACACAAATCCGGTTCTAACATATCTGATATCAAGAAAGAAACTCTTTAACATCCAGCAGCTACACAGCCCAGTCTACACTGGCCACTTCAATACATACACCTATTCAGCTGTTAGTTAACACAAGTGTGTAATCAGCCACATGGCTGAGAACTTAATGGAAGAAAGGGGATTCAAGTAACTCTGATCACTTGGATGGTTGCTGGCGCCAGACTGGCTGGCCTAAATATTTCCAAAAAAAGCAGATCTACTGGGATTTTCCTGCACAACAATGTGTAGAATTTACAGAAAATGAACTGAAAAAGAGAAAATATCCTACATCAGGTCTCTGGGTGAAAATGCCTTGTTGATGTCACAGGTCAGAGAATAGCCAGACAGCTTCAAGTTGACTGGAAGCTAACAGCAACTCACATAATGACTCATTACAATCAAGGTATGAAATCAAGTAACCTCGAACCTCAAAGGAGATGAGCTACAGCAGCAGAAGACCATGCTCGGTGCTGCTCCTATCAGCTGAGAACAGAAATATGAGTCTACGATTCACAATGTACCTGTCGTCTGATGGGTGCTTCCAGCAGGATAACATCTCATGTCACAAAGCTCAGACTGGTTTCTTGAACATGACCATGAGTTCACTGTCCTCAAACGGTTTCCACAATCACCAGACCTCAAATGTATAGAGCACCTTTGGGATGTGGTGGAGAAGGAGAATTGCATTACGTGGACACGAGGAAGAAGAGGAGGCATCACCAACCGCTGTCTATCCAGGGCCTTGAAGAGGAGAGGGTGAGCAGCTTTTGGTACCTGGGCGTCTACATCTCTGAGGACCTCACCTGGACACTGAACACCACACAGCTGGTCAAGAAGGCTCAGCAGCAGCTGTATTTCCTGAGGAGGCTGAGGAAATTTGGTATGTCGGCCAAGATCCTCAGCAGGTTCTACAGCTGCATTGTGGAGAGCACCCTGACCAGCTGCATCACTGCATGGTACGGCAGCACTACTGCTATGGACTGCAAACGCCTGCAGAGAGTGATAACAACTGCGGAGAAGATCACCAGGACCCCACTGCCCTCTGCAGAGGATCTACCATCGCAGAGTCCAGAGGAGAGCTGCCTCCATCCTCAAAGACCCCACACACCCCCAACACGGACTGTTCACACTTCTGCCCTCGAGACGGAGGTTCAGAAGTGTGTTCAGATGCACCAAAGATGCACAAAGTTTCATCAATGCGCTGGATTAAAAGACAACTGATACTTGTCCCGTACAAACTGTGGCACTGTTGGATTTAACTTAGAACATGACATTGGTTCAGCTCGCCATAGGAT
>VUQG01021843.1:0-43662 GCA_015106755.1 Etia nguti | reverse complement strand
TGACAGATTTTTGAGCACCGTGTACCACATAAAATCGGTTCGAGGTCAGTAAGCACAACCAGAATTCATACATAAGGCGCACCGGATTATAAGGCGCACTGTCGATTTAAAAAATAAATTAAAGGATTTTAAGTGCGCCTTATAGTGCGGAAAGTACGGTACGTTAAATGTAGGCTATGTTTAATGTGGCAATCTGGCGGATAAAGTCCTTTTAAGGGAAACAGGTTTTAGTAGTAGACAAGCTCTGATGTAGACCTGTGAGCTATAGAATAATAATTTGACATTGTGTTCTGTAGAGTTTTTATATCAGAATTTACATCACTTCAAGGGATAAAATGAACTAGAAATTATTTCCATACTCGTTGATTAGTGGTGTTCACAATACGACCAAAATTTTTTTTTATATTTATTTAAAAAAAAAAAAAATGTATGGGAGTCGTGTTTGTGTGTGTGTGTGTGATCTATCTCTCACGTATCGTCATAGTGCATACAACTGAATTTGTGTAGATCCACTATTAAAAACAGTCATGTCATGAGAGCAAGGTGAAAACCACGTGCGCTGTCGATGGTACTGAAATTGCAGCCGTTTAATTTGCTTAATATTTCATTATTTATTTGACTGTAATAAAACATTATCAAGGAAAAATGTTTATTAATGTAAATGTATCGATCAGAGCAAAATATATAGAACCTTCAAACAATCGAAATAATTCAAAACATCCAATTTCAAAATGGCCTCTTATGTGTTTGATGTAACTAAGGCCTCATTATTTTTAAAATAAGGTCCAAAGTCAACCTTGTTTTCTCTCTACTCTTCAGCCGTTTCACTTTGAATCACATTGTACAGGCTGTGAAATTCCTGACACAACATGTTGAAAAGAACCCTGCCACAAAACCTGAAGAGTTCCAAGTTTTCATGTTGCTAATATTGCGTGACTCATTTTGGTTGGAGGTTCGAGGTCATCTCTGTCTTCAGTGAGCAAATTTAGACATAGGTGGTTTAGTAATTTGTACGTTTTTATCGCATCACTTCATCTAGCATTCTGAGGAACACGAGTGGAAAAATGTCCCACTCACTAATAACTGCCACCGTATCAAGTGCCAGATGTAAGACTTGCTTTTCTTCGGCATTAAATATCGACGTGTTAGTAAACGGGGCCCAAAGTGGTCATTCAGTAATGTTTCATTAAATATTTGGGAGTAATTTCCAGAAAGAAATGAGACATTCCAAATGCACTTCCAAATATGAAGAGAAATTTCACAGGGGGATTCACATAAACAAAAACCATGACACTATTTTAATTTGTATTATTTATTTGGATTTAATTATGCATGACCCAAATCACATGTTTTTTCTTCATTCTTTAAATATTCAAATATTCTTTTGAATATTTAGGTCTCTTTAAACCCCTGTAATCATTTTCTGGATGCCATATAAAATAACATTAAGTAGCTCCGTCATATGCTGTTTGAAGTATGTTCACAAATGATTTAGTTAAAAACCAAACCGTTAGTGGATGATCAGCCATGATGTGGTACGTTCTTATTCCTGCTCTTGCTGCTCATAAAATAATTAATTTAGAAAAGCCTAATTTTCTTCTATGCTCATGCTACTGTAAATAGCCTCGCTCCAGTATTCAGCTTTTAGCACCCAACTCTCAGTACTCATATTTATTAGACAAGGCAATGGCAGCACTGTCTTATGAGGAAACTTATCAAAAAGTGGTAACTGAATAATTTTCTAAACGGGGGGTGTAGAGTGAAATCACATATTTTTAAATGCTCTTCCTGTCAGTCTTAAGGAAGACCACAGATGGCCATATTCATTCTTATCAACCAAGGGTGAAGACCTCTATTAACCTCGGTTCATTTCAGTCTTTTTTAATACTGGTGATGTTTGTAGGCATGATAGATAATTTTCCTTTCAATAGAGCATAATGTGGCACAGTTCATGAAAAGCAAAGTAAATGGGTTGCAGATTAGGGTTGAATTCTATACTTAATATGCTAATAAGTGTAATTATAATTTTGATAAGAAATTCATGGAGATCAAGGAGAGAATCTCTGCCTTGACTTTGTAATATATCTCCCAGTTTATGTGTCTCACTGTTAGCTTCTCACTTTTTGTGGAACTTGGCTGAAGACAGATTCAGATCAGATCTTTTTCTTTGTGCGTTACAGCAGTGTGTACATGACATGAAAAGCATGATTCTTGAAGGTGGAGGAGATCTGTCTCCAATGTTTATGTGCTTAAAGCCTGCTGCCATCTGTCACCTTACTCATTAGACAGGACCTTGTCCTGGTCACTACTTTATTCAGAGTGTGTGGTTGTTATGACTTTTTGCATGCATTACTTACACTGTGCAAACTGCCGAGAGCCCTGTTAAAGAGAAACAGTGTGTACTTATCACCACCAGGCAGTAAAGCTGAAGCATTTCAAAGGAACAACGGAATGGGTTGTCAACATGATGTTCTTTCAACTCAACTTAGATAATTTTATTATTTCAACAAACTGGGCAAACTACTATTAATTTCTGCAAATAATTAACAGTTAGTTTACTATAAAATACGTAACTTAACTTCACATTTTATAAGAAATACTTTAAATAAATACTTTAATACTTATCCAAAAAGCTGGGAAATTAAATGTGAGGGAATAACACCATTGCCACCGTGACTTTAGGTAAAAGCTTGTCTGACTATTGTAATTAAATCACTGCATTTATGAAACAAACTGTTCTCTTGTTTACAACAACACTTTGATATGAAACCCTTTGGCATGAACCGGTGTCGACATAGCACCCCCCTTTGAGTGCCTGCAAAGTATGTACAAAAGACTGTGCATCAAAGACACTGCAAACTCTGGGAAACTCTGTCATCATCCTCGCCATCACCTGAAATATGCTCGATCCCATAACATATTATTATGAGAGACAGTTTCCTTAGCCTTTGGGCTGTTTCCAAAGAACACACACACATATATATGTTACATATATTAATATATATATATATTTTTTTTTTTTCCCACAGCAGGCAAATCTTTAACCCTTTGTACATTGTTTAATGTACATGTGAACTGGCTGCACTTTTTACTTGCGTTTGTATATTTAGTGATTCCTTCATTACACTTCCCATTCCTCCCAATAATATAACTAAAGCACTACAATGCAATTCTACCTACAACTGCCTAATCACTCACTATCCGGTATATCAATATCTTATGCTGCTAAGCACTGATTTTAGTTGAATAGTAAAGTGATATCGTAAATGTGTCAGTATCTCATACTATGGCTAAATATTAAAAACCAGTGAAAATATTTCCTAAGACGGTTTATAAGAAATCACTAAATGTAAACTTAGGCTGAACAGGTAACTGAGCATTCTATGTCAAATTATTTGCTGAGGTCATTAAAAAAAAAACACAGCTTGTAGCTGTGTAGAAAAATCACAGTCCTGCAACTTGAGAGTGGGTGGTTCTTTGCCTCAGGATGATCTGTGCAAAACTAACAACAACATCAGAAACAACATACCCAAAC
The DNA here is from genome assembly GCA_015106755.1 of Etia nguti. NCBI lineage: Eukaryota > Metazoa > Chordata > Actinopteri > Cichliformes > Cichlidae > Etia > Etia nguti. Next base: position 40,127 of record VUQG01021843.1, on the reverse strand, counting down.
AAATAACCACCAGAGACAGTGGTGCAATCCTGAGCTCATAAACTGTGCATTTAATATGATTTGTAAGACAGAGGAGGAATGAAAATGCACAACTCACAGTGGTAGTCAGGTTTTTAGGAAAGGCAGGAGGTTATGACATCACAGGGGCGATGCTTTCCAGGGTGGCATGGATGTGGGAGTTTCAGATAATGGCTCAATTCCAAAACAGTAAAGCAAAGTATGTGCAGCAGAATATTTTCTTTTGAAAGTGAGTGGATAGCTGTAAATAGGAGAGTATACATTTTTTTCTATAACACAGGGTGATCACATTGGAAGGCATCAGATGTAAAGGTTATTAGATTTAAAACAAAAACAAAAACAAAACATAGGATCCCCACACTTTCATAATTGGAGTTGAAAATGCCTTTTTTGTTTCCCACTTTTTAACCTTCTGGACTCTGAATGTTGTCTTTTTTTTTTTTTTACAGACCTACAGATATCTCAATTTTATATGTAACTTGCCACATTTACTACATTACTTGTTATGTGATTGTGAAATTTACATAGTGCCCTCAAAAACTCCATATAGATGGCAAAGACACTGCTGTTTTCTGTAATGCAGTGTATTGCATCAAATTTTGTATGTTCAAAAATTTTATAAGGGATATCTTTTTAACGAAATGACCAAATGAAATAATAAACAATAATTACACTACTTTGCATATGTATAGTTATCTTTTTTCTACTAAAAGTATTATTTCTATGTTCATAGAAATAATAAAAGTAAAATGGCAGTGTTATATATGTTAGGTTGTAGGTCATGGATCATAGAATAAATCAAAACAAAACAAACTCATTGCCAATAAGTTTTATTGTGTGATTCATTGAAGATCAACAAGATCTTCTAGTGAGTCATCTCACTTGTTTTTGACTCTGTGGTCTTAAGTTGTGAGACAAGACTAACTTCACTCCATCCATCCATTCTTTTCTGCTTATCCTTATCAGGGTTGCAGGATCCTATCCCATCTACCATAGAGTACACAATGGACAGTCTTTTGCAGGGCTAACACAGGGATAGAGACAAGCATTCACACCTATGGGCAATTTAGTATCACTAATTAATGTAACCACACTAATTGCATGTGTTTGGACTGTGGGAGAAAGCAAGAGTACTCGGAAAGAACTCGAAAAACAAGTGGAGAAGGGGAGTCCACACAGAAAGGCCCAAGCCAGATGGTGGAGTCAAACACTGGACCTCCTTGCTTTGAGGCAACAGTGCTAACCACAGCACCACTATGTCACCCTCGACTTACTTCCCTGACTAACTTCTCTCTGCATATGTAAATTTACTTTGCTTGCATTTCATAATGTTAGTCCTAAGTTTGGCCAGTAGGTTTGCTTGTAAATTATAACACGGTACAGGTTTTTCCACCACAACAACAGAATACTAATACTTTTGATGTACCCAAAGACCCAAAGAGCGAGCTTCTATAAGTTCAGTCAAAGATGCCTCTGTAACTGTCAGTCTGCCTGCAGTCAAACAATAGATTCAAATAGAGTCTCGCCTATAGTCCAAATTGAGAATCCAGCCGCCAGCAGGTTTCTCATCCAGATCAGAGTGGTGCACCAGCAGGGTAGTTAACCAGTAATCAAGTCACATCCGTCATCCAATTCCAAATTCTCCACCTCACACGCCCCCCCTTCCTCCCTCCCTGCTGGCTGGCTTAACTCGTCCTCTTGTGTTTTCCCTGAGTGACACTTGGAAGTTGGGAAGAGGCTTCACTGATTGCCCTTGATGTGAATCAGATGCATCTGTCTGCTTGTTGCCAGTTCTCAACTTCTTAGCTATCGGTCAGATGAGAGGAAACAAGACACAGAGCAATACTAATAGAGAGAGGCCTATCTCTCAGATAAGTGCTATTCTTCACTAGTGTGATGATTATATTTCACAAAAACTGTGGATTTATGCAAGTATCATAAGATAAGATCTTACTATTTATTAAGGCTTCTTGCCATTTAAATGTAAATAAACAGCATCATTAATATTAGTTATTTATTGTTGGTTTTTTTAGTTGTGCTTCAAGAACACATAGGGGTGTTCTATTAAACAACAAATAGGATTTTATCTCCTTATCCTATGGCTGAACCTTTACACTAATCATTTAAAATACATGCTGACCAATTCTTGGTGAACAGGTTGTTTCAAAACGTTTATTTTGTTACTTTATTTTTTTGGCCTCTAACAATATTCTACTGAAAGACTGAGTGTTTCAGTTGTCAGATCAATTCAGGATTATAGTGGAAGTGTTAATATCCTGAGGTTGTTGCCTCTGGTGCATAAACAACATGTTCCTTGTACCATTCCCTGACAAGGCTGGAAACAAAGCTGGATTAGACATTGTCATATAACGTCTCTGAGGGAAAAGGTGAGGCTCTTCCACATGTACGGAATTGCTTTATCATAAGCAAGAGCAGAAGGCATTGATGTCTGGCAGCGTATGCCTTTAAAGTAAACAAAAAAGTCCAAGCTCAATCCAGCTTGATTATAACACAACAATTAGTGAGGCTGGAATCACAGTGTTATAGAGCTTTGAAAAACAAGAATGGGTGGAATTGCATTAGATACACTCAAAAATTGAGATTTAATTGTATCTGGCAACCATAAGAGGATGCTGGGATGCTTTAAAAGCCATGATTTGCGTGATAGAAGTCTCTAGATTAGAGGTTGTGCTATAGGAAGACAAAATGAGTCACATCAAGATCATATAGTAAGCTGAAGAAACACACAGTAATGGAACTTTGGCAGCTCTCTAAGGCCAAAGATACAAGGGGAATGTTCATAAAACAAACAGGGGTGTCGATATGCAGTTAGTCCGAAAATGAGCTTGACTTTGACTTGGTTAATTTGGAAGCAAATGCGGCTTTACCAGGCATGGAGTTAGTCTGATTGAGAGGATATCATGTCACTGTGAAAATGATTTGGATTGTATGTGACAATGGAAAGAGCACAGTGGATTGTCTGATGAGCTCAACCCAAGCAGAAAATAGAGAAACACACTGAGGATTTACAGGATTTAGTTCTCCTATGCATTTCGCTGAAGGTATATCCTACTAATTTTAAAAATGAGCATTATACACTGTGAGAAACAAACCAAAAAACTTCTACATATCTAGAAACAGTATTGTTTCTAAGTGCATGTAGAAGTGTCGAGGGGAAGTAACTGGCATCTACTTATGCATGAAAATGCCTGCCAGTAATCATTGAATTATTCATCTAATATGCTAAATATTTCTATTTCAATGCCTTAAAGCTTCCCACCGGTGGGAAATTACGTAACTTAAGTAATGAGCAAATTAGAAGAAATCACCTCTCAAGGATGAGCTCTTGGAAAAAATAAATAAATAAATATATATATATCTAGATATATATATATATATAGCTGAATGATTACATGATTGACCAGAGGTTGGCAGTTGAAATATGTGTGTTTGTTTTATGGTATCATAGCTACAAAAAAAAAAGAAGAAAAATTATAATGATATTTATAGATGCACTGCAAGATATTATCCATCAATAAAATTTTATAAACATCACCTGCAATATGACAGGAATATTCTAGATGAATGATGTTTATTTATGGTATTAATAATGCTAGTAACCAGTTTTTAGCATTATTAACTGTAGTCACATTGTAAAGTATCTATTAACTAATACGTAATTGTGAATTATGCACAACAGTTCTTAGAGTGTTATCAAGTTCTTAAATTTTATGGCCACACAGAGTAGAAGGCTGCACAATTATGTAATTTTTTCAAATGTTCAGATGATGTAATGTGCAAGAAAGAGAGAGTGAGATGCAGAATATCTGCATTTATTACTCATGTGTAAAATTGGTTTACACTATTTTAATTTCATCTGTCGAAATGATATAAGACTTACATGCAAATTGCTCTTTACTTAATTGTTTTGTAACAGATTAATCCAAGCTTTATTATTCAATGGTACTTGCTTTGAAAATTATTGTTTAAAAGTGATTATTTTGAGTTATGTGATTTGATTGACTCTTTTTTTAAAATTCAGAACACTATTGGCTTACTACTCTGCTTATTATCAAGCACTGCACCATTGTTCCAAACTATTTGGAGTCATCCCCTTTTAAACTTTAAACTAAACATGATATCTGAATTTCATCTTACAAACTCATGAACAATACATGCTTGTGCTATTGTAAAAAGGGATGAACATTATTTAGATTGTCAAAAAATGAATTGTGCATTAAATATTATATCCTAATATATCCATCCATCATCTAACCTTTCGTTCATCCAGACATCTATTGCTGTTTATGATCAAATATTAGTGGGAATTGTTAAGTAATAAGGATATACCACTGATATCCTGATGTCGTTAATAATTCTAGGTTTTCAGTGATATTCTATATACTTTGGTAGGTGTGACGCTGAGGCCGGCATTGAATTGCATACCAGGTAAATAATAATAAAGCGAACTGTAGAGAAGTCTTAAAAAATAACTATTTTTTACAGGGTATGTACCCGCACCTAAATGTTTCTGTTCATCTGTTTTGTAAAATCCTCTAAGTGCTAATTCAATTTATATGTTCCTTTATGAGTTTTTGTGTTGCATTTAGTGAAATGTCAAATGCATATAGAATCTTCATGTCCTGAAATGGTGAGATGATTGAGGTCTCTGAATTGCTTTGACCTTTCCTGGCAAAGCAAAAATTGGCTTCCTCATCACAAATTGTTTCACTATATCCAACAACTAAACAGTTAACGAAGATGGTAGTGTCAGACATCCCTGACATGCATGCAATTAATATTCCCTGCTGTCTGCATTGTTTATACAACAGCTGGTAAACATGACTGACTTTTGTTGCAGATGTTGGATGGTGGTCATGCTCTGCTAGAGGAATATATTAATTCGCTGACAGGCTCTGGGCTCTCCCCGCTATTAAAACTATTTATTTACCCCCTTCTAATGGCATAATTAATCCAGCCTGAAATTGGTAGTACCACATAAACCCCTGTCTGCCCATAATCTGCATGACGGCAAATGAACTCCTTTTATGCTAGCTATTGGTTTCTGTGGTGGCTTCCTTGTAAAATATTAAATGTTTAAGTTTGGTCCTGCAGTCAGAGACATAGCATGGTGTATTAGCATGCTGGCACGCCTGTCTCTGTTTGGTGTGTAGTTTTATTTTCTAGTCCAAGAACTGGAAGAAATGGTCACTAATGAATATGGATTTTATTTTTTTTTATATACACATTAATCAGATAGTCATGTATCATAAAAACAGTGACGTGTATGCATAAAAACTGACAGTTTATACATCCTTATGTTTTTTTGATATCATACTGTTCAAATTTAGCCCTCTAAGTGTTGTTAGCTAATCTTAGTTTTCTAAACTGAAAAAGAAAAACATGGCAACTTAGATCTTTCTCCAGAGTGCTTTTAATTCATCCACACAGAAATTAATCAAGTATTGAACATTTTTTTGCAGTGTACTCATGCACATTCAGTAATTATGAATGCTTGCTGACAAAATGAGGCCCCTTGCAAATAAGCCAACTTATCATATCAAGATTGCTGTCACAACTGATGGGTAATTATGTTTTCTGTCTGGGTGCTATATCACATCCCTCTGACATATCAATTGACAGGCCAGGTTGCAGGGGACACTAAATAATACCTGGGGAGAAATACACCGTGAGGCTTCCCAGCAGCACTTTGGGAGTAAACTTCATGGTAAAACAGAGTTTAAGAAACCTTTTGGCTAGGTGTTTATTTTGATCATCGAATTATCTGCATAGTTGACAGGTGAAATGAAAGATTGACAGAGACCCAATTCAGCTGTGAGTGGGTGTTGAAACATCTGGTAGTAAAGAAACATCCAAAGACTCTAAGCCCAGAGGGATCCTTTAATTTGTCCTTGTCTGAACCAGTGACTCCCTCCTACAGATTTTCCGTAAATAACTGAATTCCTGTTGGGGAGGGAGAGACCTGCTTACACACAGAGGTTTTAATTTATTTATTTATTTATCATATTTTGTGTATTTATTCATATATCTTCCAGGAATGCTAATAATCTCTAAGAAGACAGTGGTAGAAAATATTCTCTATGTCATTGCATCGAGTTTTACTGATCTCAATATTTTTTTTTTTTACTTGAAAATACTTTTTTTTTTTGGTTTATAATTCCACAGTTCATCTACTTCTAAGCAATACACAATAGTCAAACAAAGCTCAAGTAAGGTAGAGACAATGGACAGATGCATGGCACACAACCAGCTTACAACACCGTATTGCAGGCAGTACTGTCCAGTTTTGCACAGTGGTATTACATTCAGATCTTAGCATTATGGATACTTGATATAGATTAATCAGTAATTACATACAGTACAGGTCTGAGCCATTCTTTCTTTCTTTCTTTATTTATATTTTTTCTTTATTTGATAGACACAGTGAAGAAATACAGGAAAGCAGGTGCAGATAGAGAAGGGGGAAGACATGCAGGAAAGGGCCACAGGTTGCACTCGAACCTGGGCGGGCCGCTCGGGTAGCCGTATGGCATGTGGTCGCCCACTCAACACACTGAGCTAAACTGGCACACAATAGTTCAGGTTTTCGAAGTTTTTTCCTTAGACATTGGCTGCTTTTTCACTCACTTTTTGGGTCTAGTCCTTGTATTTTTTCATTTTCAGAGGAATGTTTTTATAAATCATTTAAGCATATAAGGCACCTAACTCAAGGGATGAAACGGTTTTGTTTTCCACACACGACAGAAAACTTAGCAGAAAACCAATTATAAAGCGTGACTTTAGGCACTTGAAAAATGAAAAATATTCATAGTCCATCTCCTATTAACAGTGGACCATGAGCTCCTGTACTATAGCTCTCTAAGAGAGCACAACACAACCTTGGATGCCTATATTGAGCCATTGCTTGGATGTTGACTGTAATGTTCAGTGTTGTCTCCCTTAGCCTCTGCAGTTCCATTTCATACTGCAGGGTCTGCCTCATATAACTCAGAGACCTGCTGTGACTCCAAGGGCAAAGAAATATTTGTCCTCAATAATCAGATCCTATAAGAGATGCCTCCCACGCAATCTCAGGAGTTTGATGAGTATCATAAAGGCGGCCAAATACTGATTTCAATCTGCAGATGCCTGGAAAGAAAGATTTCATTATCTCAAACACCATGGCTTTATGACCACGTGCTTGGTGGTGCCATTTCTGACCATAAGCCTTTTTTTGTCAAGCATTTGTCAGGCATTCTGGTTGTCATTATCGTCATTAACGTCACTGAATTGCAAAAAAGGGCGATCTTTGTTTGGCAGAACCCTGCTAGAACACTGAACTCTTGGGAGGTCATGGTACAATTATGCAGCTGTTACCGTTTGTTTTCTCTAATGAGCACTTTATAGTAGATTGGGAAGAAAAAGAATCAGACTTCATCTCAGAAGCTTGTAATATACATGTTTCTGCGTCAATGGGCCTCAAATTATGGGTCTTATTCATTTCACAGCTACCCAAGGGTCTATTCCACTGGGTAATGAATATTATGGCAGACAGGGAGGACTCGCTCACCCCATCTTCCCCCTGTTGCTTGAACCTGTAATAAATTTCCTGCCATTGCCATATGGTACCAAGTCATGTGTGGGATTCAATATGCCATGTTATTTATTTATTTCCCAGGTGTTGCTTTTCTGTTAGTGATTTATGTGTTATTGTGTGTGATCTCCGTCTGGGATCTATGACATGGGTTGTGGAGGGTTTTTTGGAAGACGGCCCGAGTTGAAACACAGCCATGGGTACAGAATATTGTAGCAGTCGAGTGCTGCTACAACGGTCAGGAATAGGGAATGGTCAGCCACATTTTGTCATAGTGATTCATGTAAAGAGAGAAAGGCAAGTGAAAAAAATTTGTGGCTACCAGCAAGTATTTAGCAACAAATATCAATGTTAAGTTAAACATCTAAGTTAAGTGCATATGCTTTGCTTAAAGCCATTAAGTAAGGAACAGTAAGGAAGTAAGCAGAGAAAATTCTTTTGATCTTTTGAATTGTGTCTTGGAAAAAGTAAATATCTTAAATAAGTAAATAAGCTGAGTTAGGGTTGCTTGTTTTCTTCTCTATATGAAGGATCAGATTTTTAACTTGGTTTTATTTCTTAAGTAACCCTATCTCATGAAATGTATCAAGAAAATAGTTGTTGTTGGAATAAAGTTGATCTGAGACCCATAGACTTTGGGTCTCCACAAAATAATTTGTCAGAAATTCTTAAATTGTACTGTATCACAAAGAAAATGCAGATATACAGATTGGGATCATTTATACCAATAAATCAAACATGCTGTGTGCATTGCTGCCTCATACATTATCTTTGAGCCTCAACTCTAATATTATGGTGACACATTATGTCAATATGATTACAAATCACTCATTTCTCTCAGGGTCCAAGGAACCATTACTGCTGCTACTGCTGCATAACTTGACTTATCTAACTGCTAAGCATGGAGAAGTATTTGAGACAGCCCACACTGTAGAAATGCTAAGCTCAGAGAAATAGATGTTAGGGTTATGAGGGGGTCCTTGGGAGATTTTGCTCCACAAAAGTGGAAAAAATATGTTAAAACTACATATATATGTGTCTGTGTGTGTGTATTTTTTTCAGCACCTATCCAAAGTCCAGAGGTATGGCGGATGGGCTGTTTTGTGACTGCTATTTTAAACCATCCCAATTAAACTCAAGAGGTCATCACAGTAATCAAATTTGCGGGCTTTAGGGGGAATTTAGAACCTCTGGGCTATTTTATTTGCAGGGTAACTACATTCAGATATGCTTAATTTCAAACACCTCCCAGAAGAGTTGTCTCTGTCCTTGAGTCAGTAAACAAGGATGTTAGATTAAATGAAAAATAGATTTTCCGTTATTAGATTGTTTTCCAACAGTGAAAGTGAACGTGTAGTAAATTGTAACTCTTTTAACTCAATTAAGGGAGCAAGATGGAAATTAAGTTGTTATCTTTAGCTGCCAAAAGCCAAATATAACACATCATATTTTAGTCAAGTCCTGGGCTATCGCTGATTTTGTATCTGCTCACCATGGCCCCTTAATCACTTTTTTGTGCCCTGATCTTCAGTAGATCTCTCAGTGGGGATTATAGTGTGTCATTAAGAATGAAAAATAATATCTTTATTAGGGATATAGTTCACACAAACATGCTGTGAAATATTATTTGCCTCTCTGGAAGCTCAGTAATAAATGACAAGAACGCCTCTGCACTGCCTTTCAATAGAGTTTGGAAAAGGGAAAAAACAGGATTTGACAAATGTGCCCTGCAGAATTTTTCCCTTAATAATTGGTTGGACTACATGAATATTTAAATGGAAATGCAGGGTTATACCTCTGGTCAGAAGACCTATCTCTGTAAAACGAGCCTTCAATAAATTGGTTGATTGAAAGGAATAGAAGATTTTTTTCCCATCTTTCTGTCGTAGACTGTGCCGAGACTTTTTGCTCTACCCTTTAGCTTTAACGATGGTGCTCTTAATCTGGTTGAAACACCTCGTTCTCCTAAGGGTGCCAATAAAGAGTGAATTTTTTTAGCTAGTGGCAGACACTTAATAGTGAAATTTCACTCCTTCATTCTCTCAACAGACAAAGTTACGATGGGTTGGAAAAGAAGCTAAAGGAAGTCTTCACTGAACGAAGCAGCATCCTGCACCAGCTCTCCAAGACTTCAAAGGAACTGGACAGCATAAAAGGCAACCTTCAGGTTGAACTTTTACTGTTTCTCTTTTTTTCTTTGCAATGTTTGAAAGTTTATTCGGCTGCGAATTTTGGGCCACAGGTACAGTCATTTTCTAATCCCTGTTTTCAGCTGTTTGAAGGCTGGATGTCATGAGTCCTCGCACACATTTTTAGTGAATTTGCTGTAAACCTGTTATTAAGTATTAAGGTAGAAATGTTTTTAAGTTCAACAAGCCCACCCATTGTTACATACGTGATGTTTTACTGTTTCTACAGCTGCTGAACAATGAAAATGTAGATCGCAGACTGTGTAAGTCATTTTTTACCATGAATAAAAACCCAGGGCTTTACAGAAGTAGACGACAAGAAATCCAACATTATCGGGAAAGTTCAACGTAAGGGTGGATTCAACGTGGTCCCATTCTCTTCTCAGGACCTTTAGCTGTCACTGATAATCTTCTAAAATGACATTTATTAAAACTTAGATTAAAATTTTTAAATACAGTAATTTTTTTAATTAGTGCTGGTATCAGTGTAGTGACACTGTGTAGGTTAAATGTTCAATCAGATGCTCATACAGAAAAAAATCCACAGGCTATTTCTATTTATAGTAGCAAAGAACAAAAGAATTGAGATTCCTTACAATTCATCCCACCTTAAATATGAAATTTTGACCTATGCTTTGTAGTTGTGGGAACTCAGTTCTACCTATCCAGTAAAGGGTAAAAGCTACACAATATGGTAAAACTGCTCACTCATTTACAGCCAGCAATTGGTCTGCCAACTAATTAAAATCTATCTATCTATCTATCTATCTATCTATCTATCTATCTGTCTGTCTGTCTGTCTGTCTGTCTGTCTGGATAGATAGATAGATAGATAGATAGATCTCTATGTGTGTGTGTGTGTGTGTGTGTGTGTTTAGAGGATGCTTGCCCTAATTAAATTTTGGCTTGAAAACAAGGTTGGGAAATATATATCACACCTCCTGCAGTGAGGGTGGTTTGCATGAAGTAAGAAAGTTTTGGGTTTTTTTTTAAATGAGCTCATAAGACAACTTTGAGTGATTATGAGGATTATTTGGTTTGTCGAAAAGACGGGTATCAATTGGTTCTGCCAAATAACAGTCTTGAACATTTCATGTACCTTATTATCCTGTACAGTAGATGTTATAATGCTGTGAGAACACAATTACCACAGTGCTGGATACTGCAAAACCTTCTTACCAGTCAGTTTAGGTCAACTTCATTATGGCTTCTGGCAGTAACAAGAAAAAAGTCAGTTATAAATTCAGATATTTTAATCACTCTGTATTTTTCAGTCGCATCAGGGTATGCGGCAGCAGTCTTACAAAAACATGCCTCCCACTTGGATGGTTAGGTCTTGGGAGCCAGATGCCCTTCTTTTTCTATCCAGCACTTATAAAGTTGCTGTCTGAGTGATACTTTCCTCTGTGCAGCAGTGTTTTGCCGCTTTAGGCCAATTTGTCGTCTACTGGAATAGTCAGAAAATCAATAATCAAACGAATTATATGCCCAGTTTTCCATCAGTGGTGTGTGTTTGCAAGAGATGTCCCATGTGTCTGGAAAAAGCTCATGTAGTCTGTCTACCACTATTCCCTGGGGCAGGCTTTGATGTCTATTCACTCCAGGCTAGCTAGTTTGGCATCAATCTTCGCCATGGGCCCTGTGCCAGCATGCTGGGCAGGGCAGAGGTTGTGTTGGATTCGAATTTCTGTGTAGTGGAAAAAATCTATTCTTCAAGGGGGAAAACATCATCAACATTTAAAAGAGAATCAAGTCAACAGGATAAATCATTTAATGTTTCTGGAAAGAAATGATGGACCATGTGAAGTGTTTCGAAACATAATGAGCTGCCCTCTAGGTGCATTTCGGTAACCCTAATAATTAAACTTATTGTGACTGGGACTTTAGTCTTTGCTGCAGCTCCAGGGATGTTAAGAAGCAGTTAACTGTGGACTTTAAGTAGCTGCTTTGTTGTTTAAATTTAACGTCGTGACCACATAACTTGAGAGGATTTGCACATTTAACACAATGTAGGCCCATTTTGTAGCTGCCACACAAAAAGTCTTTCAGTGATTTTCATTGTTGTTTGTGCTATAGAGTCGATTACTGAATACTAACTTTTCTTTTTCTTCACAAATAAAAACATTGGTAGAATGGTGGTTCTTATGGGACCTGAGTCATCAGTGTGCTCTTGGAGTAATTTTGGTAGACTGACCATTTATCATTTAGAAAACTGCATTTTGTGTTTACATGGGCTATTGTGTGGCTATTGTGTGGCTATTGTGTGACAAAAATTGTGAAAAATAAACACAAAAAACTAAGAAATTAAAAAGGCACTGCATACACTCACCAGCCACTTCATGTGTTACGGCTTGTTAGTAGCGGGCCAGTCTTTCTTTTGCCTTCAGAATTGTCTTAATTCTCTGTGGCATCAATTCAACAAGGTGCTGGAAACGTTCCTCGTCCATGATGCAAATTTCTGTTCAAAGTGTGCTCTACTGGACTGAGATCTGGTGCCTGTGGAGCCCATGTCAGTACAGTAAACTGATCATGTGAAAAGAAGCCACACATGATTCTTTTGAGCTTTGTGACATGCTGTGTTAATCTGCTAGAAGCAGCCATCAGAAAATGGAACACTGTAGTCAATAAGGGATGGACATGGTCAACAACAATACTCATGTGGGCTGTAGTGTGAAACTATGCTCAAACGCCCAAAGTGTGCAAAGGAAACCCCATTAAACCACTAGTAGCAGCATGGGTGGTTGGTACAAGACAGGATGGAGCCATGTTTTCATAGTGGAATGTTGCAGCAGAAATCAAGATTTCTCAGAACAAGCAACATTTTTCCATTTTTCTTCTATTGCTCAGTTTTGGGTTCCTGTTCTTAGCTGACAGGAGTGCTGTAGCCCATTTGCTTCAAAGCAATCCACCCAAGAGAGATCGGTATTAGACATAGAATTGAAACAATTATAAACAGTGTTACTATGCTGTATCTTTTATTAAATATTGGCACATACCTGTGAAACCATACTGTAAATACATGACTTCCATGACAGGTCCATACAGCTTTGTAATATTTTTTATGATGTTCTCAGTTGTTGTGAGAGAATCGCTGCTGCATACATTGCCTGTAACGAGCAGTTATTTCATTTATCTAACGAGCTATCAGCTTAAAGAAGTAGCCATTCTCCTCTGACTTCTGGCATCAACAAAATATTTTCATCCAGATAACTGCCGCTAAATGGATATTTGCTCTTTTTTGGACCATTCTCTGTAAACCCTAGAGTTGGTTCTGTGAAAAATTCCAGTAGATCAGCAGTTTTGGCTTCTCAGACCAGCCCATCTGGCATTAATAACAATGCCACGTTCACTGATACTCATTTTGAATTTCAGCAGGTCATCCTGTACATATCTGCATGCCTTAGCGCAGTGCCTTTAACAAGCAGTTCATCAGGTGTATCTAACGAAGTGGCTGATGAGTGTTTCTCATTATATAATTACAATAGAGCAAAACGCGAACATGTTGTTATTTGGTTTTGAATACAACAAAACATGCAGTCAAAATAAATAGAAAACAAATCAAATTTGAAGAATTTAAATCTGTTCATTCAGCTCATGACTCTTTGACAAATCATACAAATCACCGAAATGCCACTCAGATATACTAAATGTGCAGCTCTATTACACCATTAGTTTATTTACTTGAGTGGAAATACATCGTCTCTTGTCAGCAGATGCTGTTAGCTCTTTTTTTTCTTTATTTCTCTTCATAGATTAACATGAAATGGAGTCAGGCACTGGGGAGGAGCTTGTTTCAGGCATTATGGAAATGTGGCGTTAATTGCCATAGATATCACCTTCAAGCACAAATAAAGATAAACTATCTCTCCCTTGGAGTCCACATTTTCTTACAAGTCTGTAAATTTCTGTTCTGTTCATAACAAATAAAAATATCTTGGAGGGCTTGTAGGGCAATCAGAGACCTGACTAATTCATAATTACCCATCAGGCAGGTGCTGAGGCACAAGTAGAACCCAATCTGTGCTTCTGCATGTACCCTCATTAGGACATTCATCAGCAGATTGTTAAAAGCCATATAATTTGGGAGGAGGGATAGGGGTGTCTCAACATTTTACATCTGCTGCATCGTTTTCTAGCAGCCACCTCAGAAAACCTGGCAAGATTCTGTAATGTGTACCGTAGACTAAATGTCACAGCAAATAGTAAACGCATACAGTAAATGTATACATACACTTTTTAAAACTGTATATTTGTTTCCATTTTCTGTTGATGCTGATATGAAGTAATTTTCCTTCAGGAGTTTTTCATGTACAAAAAAAAAATTGTGCCTTTCCTGGAAAAACACAGTGTCTCTGTTCTCTTTCAGTCACTGAAAAATGATGACACAGTAGCCAAGAAAGATGTGCAGCGGATTTTGGAGCTGAGCCACAAACAGAGGTAAAGTGGGGCATCATGCATGACTTAGACATGAGCTACCAACAGTGCTGTGCAGTTCACTAAACTGCCATCAAAAATTAGGTTAGAAATTAATAACCACCGGTAAAAAATGCATAATGATAAATAAAATCATGTGCTGTCTCCTGTTATGCTGTTGTTGCGAACCTCTCTTGAAAGTCTTGTACTAAACTGGTATTAACAAGATAATAAAAGGTTTATTTTTATTTTTATTTGTTTTCAAGTGTATTTTAAATTGTAGGAGAAGCTTTTTATGAAGATATAAGAAAAAAAGAGTGGTAAGCATCCATAGGTTATTCATAGCCCGCAGATACCTTCCTAATGTTCAAGCTGCAGAAGCATGTCCAAGATTACACCACGTTTCAGTCTTAATCATCTCGTGACATCCTCAGATTCTGTTAAATGTAGCTGTGCAAGCCAAACTTTACAGTTCTGAGAAAACTGACAACCAATTTGCATTTAGATCCTGGACTTGGCTTGAACTTTAACAACCGAGATGTGTTTTGTTCATGAATTTCAACCAGAAAGAGTTTAAATAGCTTTCTTTTGGATTTGTTTGTGTGACTAGTTGCTCTTCCTTAGCAACAGCACCCACAAAAGCTTATGAGTATAGTAATCATCTGAGCCACCCGCCATGCCAACATGACATGCCAGCACATTTTCTCTGCTGAAATAAGAGTAATAACAATAAGAATAAGAAATACTTTATTTATCCCAAAACTTGGGAAATTGCTGTGTTACAGCTGCCAGCACATGAAAAACAACATAGCTCAATAAACACAATATCACAGAACAAAATAGCTTGGAAAGGAAAAAATATATACTAGACAAGAAGCTCGATTAAATAGAAAACACACCAGGGTAAAAAAAAAAAAAATTTAAATCTAAATATCATACAGTCAAAGTCTTAAATCTAAAATGAATATATACGAATATCTGGTATTAATTGGTAAAGATTTTCTGTATCTGTCCTTGTGGCTGCTGAGCTCAGGTGGGTCCAGTTTGTGGCGCAGTGGATGGTATAGATCCATTAATTTACACCCACAGTTATTTGGATGACTTCTATGTGAACTGATGATAGAAACCAGCAGCAACAGCAGCAATGACGATAAGCCCTGGGAAATTCAAATGCATTCCAACAGCTAGTTGTACAATATTCAGGCCACTGAACTGTCTGAAATCACAAAACATTTCAATCGCACGGTGGTCCGAGAAGCAAGAGGGATGCAAACTGGTGGTTGTTGCATAAACCTGTAGAATCTTTTGGTGATGCAATTCTTTCATGTCAAGTTTTGCAGTGTCTTTACACATTGCATAATATTTACTAGTGAATATAATTTAAAAGAAAAACAGAAGTCTCTCATGTGAACAAAACTTTGTTTGTATTGTCATATGAAGATTTAAAAAATAGTGTCTGCATAATCACATCATGTACATCAGGTATCTAATGGAGGAAATAAATAATGATAAATAATAACTTGCTCATTGTTATTGAGGATGGTACTTTTCAGGTGTTGGCCAGTGTGTCTCCAGTACACACAGGAGTAGGTAGATAATTCATAATTCAATCACAAACCTGTCTTGTGTATTTAAAATTGATATGCCTGTTTTCATTTTTCAAAAAAAGCAAGCATCTGTGATTTAGAGCTTCTTTTTTTTAGCGAGCTGAAAAAGTGTTTAGCTTAAGTGCTTTACCAGTTAGGACTGTCTGATTAATGTTGTGTGTAATGAGACTGCTAATGATTTGGAGTCATTCATGGCCTTCATCCTCTCTGAAATGTCAGCCTGATTGAAGTCCAGCCGTGTGTGTGTGTAGTATCTTGATAGCCAATCAATAGCCTATCAGCAGTCCATGGCAGCTCTCACATGTCATCAAGCTAAAAAACTATAAAGCAGTAGCTTGGCTCAATGTTGCCTACCTAGCATTTGTGAGCCACAACTTTTTCAATGTGTTATTAATCCACCTTTAGAGTTCCAGTGTCTGCCAAGTGTGATTACCAGCTGGCTCCATTATCGTGAGTGCAGACAGGTGATTCATTGCAGGTCATTTTATTTTGTCAAGTCTTAACAGAAATTTGATTGGCAATGAAAAAAAAAAAGATTATTGGTAAAAATGTAATATTTTAAGTTTTTAAATAGCAATTAAAATAGCTTAACTTACTTTCATCCCTTTTTGTATTCACTTATCACGGGCTCTTCAAGGTATGTCAATTTCACATTTACTGTCTCTTTTTTGGCAGTTTAGACAGTTTTGATATATTATGTACAAACTCTTCCAAGTGTTGGATGCAGGAGATATAAATGAAATACCAAAGCAGGGGTGGTTGGTTGGTCACTGTGAAGAAAAATGTTTTTTAGGTTGAACTTATGCCAAGAGACAAGACCACTGGCATATAAAGTACAACAGTATATGACTGCTGAGCAGTGACATCCTTTCCACTCTGAGTGTTGCTGTACTGCCTTGAAAGATAATGTCGCCTAACTACACTACCGGGTGACTGTGACATATGTCATATACTTCAGCCATGCTTGGAAACAGTAAATAGGCTGTTACTTCTAATTTAAACTGGGCTACCTTGTGAAGTGATTTCTACAAGCGTTTTTGATACCACTGACCCACATCCCCTGCCTCCTTGATTTATAATTCCCTGTTATCTGTGCTCAGGAGCACCAAACTATATTGAATTACAAATTACAGTCTAATGCATAAAAGTTTAATTTTATGTTAACCACATAATTCATTCTGCATTAGTCATCACACCACATGAATCATATCAAAATTCAGGGAGTTTTAATACACTGCAAGAAGCAATATAGCAGTGCAGTGCATTGCAGCAAACTTGGTCTTCTTGTATCTCGTCTTTCTACTTAAACCTAAGTAGACTTGCCGTTGACTTGATTCGAGTGTTTGCTAAACTCTATATTTGTTAAGGATCATATACATAGAAACTAAAACTGACTGTAGTCAGACCTTTTAAATTCAAACAAAAACATTAAATAATAATAAATGTGAAATTGTTTAGGATCGAAGAAAGATGTGTGGCCTCTATGAACCAAAGTATGAATGTGAACAACTTGAGAGCATTTCAAAGCACCAGTTAACAAATACCAACATCTTTTCCACCCTAATTGCAGTTAAGTTGACCATTATTGCATCATCCATTCACAAATTAAGTTGTATGTTTTTATCTTAATTTGTGTAAACAAAATATTTCCTTTTGATTCAACTTCATGAATTTGTTCATATCCTGCTCATAGATTGTTTTCCATAATTACACATTCATAATAAAAATCATCCAACTGATCACAGATGACAGCAGATGTAAGTTGGTGACAAAGACATTAGTAAAATTTACTTCTGTGCAAAAAAATTGCTTTTAAGAGTTATATATCTAATAAGGCTATTCTGTGGTAGAGCAGTCAAGGCCTCCGAAAATGTGAGGAGGAAGTGCTAACAGAGTGTTTCTCACTTCCCTTTCACTTGACAGAGAGGAGATGAAGTCCCTCCAGGCAGCCTTGCAGAAGCAGCTGGATGAGGCAAATGAGAAAGCGGAGAAGCAGCAGGCCACGGTAAGACAGAGCTGACCTGACCATCAACATCCGGTCTTTTCTAACCAGCATTGTCACCTGTCACACGGGGCCTTCACTGATCCACACTCATTACCCAGCAGAAAGCTCCCGCCTCTATCCTTCAACATATAATTGAAACTTTCAGAATGAACAAAAGCTTTGTGTCAGCTATTATTTTGTTTGAACAGAAAAATTGGAAGTGATTAGTTTTCTGTTAATCACCAAATAAACAAATCATTTTCAGCATCATATTAAATAGCAACATATGCAGATGATACTCTGCTTTTATTGCCAACATTACTGACGATGCAAAATATGCCTATTTTAGTTCAAAACACAACAAAAGCATGTTTATTTTTGTGGTTATTTATAATACACGCAACCATGTAAGCATGCAACATCTGTTACAAGATACATGAAAATTAATTAAATTTAACTGCGATCAATGCTTCACTCCAGTAATTAAAATAAAGAGGTTTTTGGTGTCAGTGGAAAACATAATTTCTGTTACTCCAGCTTTAATAAAATCACAATATTTTAATTACTGAACCAATTAAAAGAAATGCACCTCTAAGGAGTTCAAATAATGTTCCTTTGCTACCAAACAATATGAGAAGCGATGAGTACTTACACGTTTAAATTATTACACATATTTAGTTTCAGCAGTTTTGCACCTCAACTGCATTTGGTAACAGGTAAGGTTGAAAGCAGCCTTAATTTAAGACAAACTTTAATTTCTTCATCATGATTAGTATAGGTACTCATTTTAATGTACTCACTCTGTGAGGCTTTTTTGTAGAATTCAGATTAAAAAAATGTATTTTGGCATTGGCAGTGATGCTGCGTTAATACACTGTATGTGCTGTGCAATACTGTATTGGCCCACATTTCTACTCTCATACTGTTCTGAGAAACCCTCTCTTGTTCCTCCACTTACTCCTTATCAACAAATCAGCATAAATCCTGTCTAGCTGCACTGACAGCTACAGTACTGGAATGCTTCTAGGATTTTCAATATATGCTAATAAACATCTGGCCTGTAACAGTGCAGGCTTCTTATGCACAGTCACAGTGTTTAATGGGCACCGTGACATTACAATCGACAATCAAATCATGGACTCTCAGCAAGATAAACAAAAGTACAGTAACATTTCCAATGACGTGTGTGCCATTTTCCTTTGCCTGGTGACAAATCCCGGTATCTGGTTTTTGTGGTTTGACATTTACATTCTGAAAAATGATATTTATCCTACTTTCTAAGATTTAAGATTCAAAATAGCAACTCAGCAGGATGCAGGTGCTACACATGTTCAACAAAACAATCAAATAATCTAGCTAGTAGAAAACATGGCTTCTAAAAGTTCCTAGAGAAAAATAAAAATATAAGGAGAAGCACATTCCTTGCAAAATCACAAAAAAACACACAATACAAAGTTGCTAAATATGGGTAATTACACTCAAGCCAGTCTCAACATCAGACACTACATTGCCATAAGCAGAGATATGTCAGATATATCTTATGAAGTATTTTTAGCTACAAATATTACAATTACTAATTATTATCCATTTTTATTATAGTTATTAATATTTGATTACATTTGAAATACAATTTCTACAGTTTTAAAATGTTATGTGTATATATATCTATATATATATATATATATATATATAGATAGATAGATAGATAGAACTGTAACCGACTCTTACTCCCTTATCCTAATACCTAAGCACTGTAAAAGTTGTTTTCCTTTTTTTTTTCTTCTTTTTTTTTTTTACCATTCCTGGGGGCAGTGGTGGTGACTGCAAGCCTCAGACATGAACCTTGATGTTATCATGCCCTGTTAGGGGATGTGAGTCAACTGGTGAGGCTTATTTTACTGTTCCCCGGGGTATGTACCTGACATGAGGGCACCAGACCCATGAATCTTTTCGTCTTTGTCCTCAGGACTATGTTGATGACCTCTTTCAAGGACTCACCTTGCTAAAAACCTTTTTTTTAGAATTGAAAACTCAGAGACAAAACCGTAACCTATCTGTCTTACACACTGAATTCTTTCGCTTAGATATACAGTAGCCCATGGCAGCAGTTTGCTGGTTGGTTTTTGAACCTGTGTATGGCTACAAGTCTATACAACCACACACACAAACACACATGCCACAGGCACACTCCAATTTTAACTGAAAAATGAAAGACATACCAAGCTTTTGATGAAAGGATTTTGATAAACAAAGATATTTCAATGACATGATAAACATGTGGGCTTATCATGTGGAAAATATACAGCCACTCACTACAGGAATAAACCTCAATTTATCTTATATCGTGCAATCAAAGAGTCTTCATTGACACTTGTTATGCCTAATTCTAACTAATTCTGTAAGGCACAGGAAAAATGTAATATGAGTTTTTGTCAGAGTTTAAATGTCTTTAGGCCTTTGTGGTTGACAGCTTTTTTTTTTCTCAAAAAAAAGAAAAATTTGTGTTTTTAAATGTTACTAACTTATAGCGCCCCTCTGCCCCTGTCATTTTATATCTAATTGCATCAATTTATGGTAAGGTATGGTGTTTATGTTGGCTGATTGAACCTACCTATATGGGGACTTTTCATATAGGTATAACTGGAGGCTAAGTCTATTTTTTTTAATGCTGGCACTGGAATATTCAGAAACAGTCAGTGTGCTGTTGCATAGAAGCATAGATGATGTGTGAAAAATAATTTTATTCAGTGGCATAATTAGTCAACCAGAATGTTCTTTCCTTCTCTGTTCTGTATATATGTAAGTCTTTTTTTTCCTAAGTCTTCTCAGGGACAGTGACAATGATTGAATATTGATGTTATCATGTCCAGGTTGGGGGTGTGAGTCACCTGCTGTGATCTAGTTTACAGTTCCCCAGGGTATCTTGGTAGAAAGTGGGAAAAAAAACTTTCACTTGCATTTATTTGATTTTTAAAAATGTAGAAAACACAAATGATTTTTTAAATTTCATTTGAAATGAAGCATATGAGACCTATTTTTCAAGATTTATAGGATGTTGTCAGTAGGAAAAAATAGGCTTTGGGTTTTATTCACATACAGAATTGCATCTGTTGAATGAAATTAATTAAACATACACTACTTAAATGGGCAAACTCATCATCCATAACCGTCATTAAGTATGTTCACTGATGGAAAACGCACACATGCATAGAGCTGGACTTTCTATGTGATCATCTTTTTATCTTTTTTTGTCTTCCCTGTCTTTAGATTAAATTTCTTAAAGTGGAGATGGAGAAAAAAACCAAAATCATCAAGGATTTACAGCAAGAGGTGAGTCATCAAAATATTATCTAAAGCTGGCTGAATCACACTACACATTCATAAAGTATATACGGACAGAAACAAATAAAAGGAAAAAAAATAGCATTGTCTCTACACAGTTATCTACAAAAATACTATAAAATTTAACATTTAAACAAATATAATGATATCGTCGTTGGTGTACAATTAACAGAATATCAATATTATTTTCCATTTTAAATCTCAATTTAGTGAGGCTTGACAGCGCTATTGTTCGTAATGTCGAATTAAAAATCTCCTGTGATTGTTTTGACCATGGTTTACATAATTACATTATTGTTTTACTGACTTTTCTTTCTTACCAAACCATTCAGTAACTCTTGTAGACAACTCTCAAGATATAAATACTGACTTTTGGGATGACTATGGTGACTCATAACAATATAATAGTTCCCTCTATTGGAGGGAAAATTAGATCATCCCAGCAAATCTTCCCCCACACTGGATCCCCTCAGGGGTGAGCAATTAAGATTGTCCTTTATTTTCTTACACATCTGTAGGTAACTTGAGTGTTTTCTAATTAAATGATCAAGATTCCACCTTTCTGTCTGTGTTTGATTAATTTTCTTGATTATCTGTGTTTGCCAAAAGCCATTAGATTATCCCCAGGGACTCAGAGGAAAGCGTGTTTGTCTCAGTCAAAGGTGGACAAACACTGGCACTGGGGTAAACATTTTCATTTCAACAAGTACTTTGAAATACATTTTTATAAAATAAATGTTTTTGATCATGTTTGCAATCATGATTGCCATGGCTTCCACTGGTTGAGAATTTGGGCTCTCTTCCTCTGCAACTTCTGTGATGGATTTCTCTCTGCAGGGTTGTTCAACATCTGTGCAAAGTAGTGCATCTAAAAAGAAGTTCTTTCTCTTTGATTCTGAGGCTCTGACACAACATCTAACACTTACTGCTGATGCCGTAGACAGCTTAAAAAAAATTCAGCTTGCAAATACCATTGTAGCCTTACTGAAAATATATGACTCTATGATATCTGCAATTTGGTTTGTTTTCTATATGAATAAAAAAATAATCAAATAATATATTCCAGTAGAAAGAATCAGAACAACATGGCAACATCAGTAAAAGCTGCCTTTAGGGGTGTTTAGACCCCTAGACAGTTCTAATATTTTGTTTTCTGTCAGGAATGTGGCATGAAAGAAAAAGGAAACATTTGTAGACTTTGCTGTGACAAATGAAATGAAATTGGATCCTACCATCCACTCAACTGATTTTACTGTTTTTATAGCTATAGAACACAGTCATTGAGTAATCACTGAAAAAAAGAATAAAATAAATTTGTTTCTGTGTGACATACGATGGGATATTATACCAATTTTGTATGGATTTTGAATTCTCTTTTATATTGCAGATTCGACATTCAAATGCAAATTAGAAAGAATAGGCTTTGGGGATGATTTACTCATCAAGTAACTTTTACTTACTATAGTTTATTATTATACTAGCTGTATTACTGCAATACTACTACTAATAATAATAATAATAATAATAAATTGGCCAATAAACTACTAAACATGAGCATATGTGTATGAAACAAATATGTTTTGGAGCAAATAAGAGTTTCTTTTAATAGTTGGACAGATTACATAGGCAACTCTTAGTTTGCCGCCTATGATCACAAAGCCATAAAGTGCTTTTGAACTGCAAGAAAGTGATTTTTGCCAGATGTTCAAATTAATTTGAGACCATTTTTACTGAGCTTTGCTTCAGTAACATGATCAAGTGCTTCAGATGAAGAATCAGACAGTCACATAATGATATCACTTTACTGAGATCAATCTGTTTTAAGAAATACCTTTCAGGGTACAGGTTTCACGTTATCTTTCCCTTTCCCTCCCCAAAGATACTGGTGCTAAAATTTCTGCTTCTTCACAGTCTGCAATTTTATAGAGATTGTGGAGGTTGATCTTAAATTGTGCATAAACCTGTGCCGGTTGCCTTTAATTGTTCTGTGTGGAATTTTTGACCTTTAACATCATGGAACAATATTTTTTTCTTTTCTTTTCTTTTTTTTCCAATGTCACTGTTGTTCTTGTCACATGAATTTAAAGGCGACAAAGTATCTAATTTTACCAGTTTACGATATTTCACACAGTTCCACTGATCTATACTGGAGTGAATGTACCTGGATACCTTTATGCACCATTATTCTTTGTAAAATTAACTTTACCACCCACTGAATACATTTAGAAACAAAGGATCAAGCGCCATTGAGAAACAGAGTTGCTATGTGATTTTATCTCAGGCTGTCTAATACTACAGTTCTGGCGCAAAGATAATGGTTCTTGCTTAATAATGCAGAAATTCTTTGGTTAATAGTAGAAAGCACAGTTTAGGTATTAACTATTTCAAACATAATCTTATTAATTATTGCAATTGAACATCTGAAGTAGCAGGAAATTGAAATGAATACTATTGGCTCGGATGTTATTATAGCATACCATTTTACCACTTTTCAATTTTAAATATTATTTAAAAATACAAATAAATAGAGACACTCTTTTTATCTATTAAACAGGAAAGTACAGTATTCACTGGCCTTCACTTGCTCTACATTTTGTCATGTTGCAGCCTTATTACAAAATGGATTCAATTTATTAGTCACCTCAAAATTCTACACACAACACCCCATAATGAAAAAGAGAAAATAGTTTGCTTGAAATTTTTGCAAATGTATTAAACATAAAAAACAAAACTATTACATGTATTCACAGCCTTTGCCATGACACTCAAAATTGAGCTTGGGTGCTTCCTGTTTTCAATGACCATCTGTCTAATGTTTCCACAACTTGATAGGAGTCCACCTGTGGTAAAGTCAATTGACTGGACATGATTTGGAAAGGCGAAAGCACGGTGGTGGCAGGATCATGCTGTGTGTATGTTTTTCGGCAGCAGGAACTGGGGCCGTAGTCAGGCTCAAGGGAAAGATACAGGACATCCTTGATTATAACTTTTTCCACAGCACTCTGGACCTCAGGTTGAGGTGAAGGTTCATCTTTCAGCAGGACAACAACCCTAAGCACACAGTCAAGATAACAACTGAGTGGCTTCATTTCGTGAATGTCTTTGAGTAGTCCAGCCAGAGCCCACACTTGAAACTGACTGAACATCTCTGGAGAGATCTAAAAATGGTGCTTGAGAAGTTCTGGAAAGAAGAATGGGAGTAACTGCCCAAAAATAGGTGCACCAAGCTTGTAGCATCACACTCAAAAAAAACATGAGACTGTAATTGCTGCCAAAGGAGCTTCAAGAAAGTACTGGGCAAAGGCGGTGAATACTTATAGTTATTCACTTATAGGTATAATACTCTTTATTTTGTTTTGGGATTTTTAATAAATTTGCAAAAATGTCAAGCTAATTTTTTTTCACTTATGGGGTATTGTCTTTGGAATTTTGTGGTGGGAAATAAATTTAATCCATTTTGGAAAAATATGGAACAAGCGACATGCCATCATTACTTTCCGGATGCACTGTATATTGCAATGGTGTACTGTACACACAGATGCAGGAGATTTGGACTCCACAATGGTAATCATTATTGTTATTATTATTATTATTATTATTATTATTAGAGACATTAGTACATTACAAAATGCCTTGTTTAAGAGTTTTTAGATTTTTATGAGTGGAAGATGAGTGAGTCAAGACAGATGTGCACTTTTCCCTTTTTGTGGCTAATGAGGGAGGCACTTCAGACTGTACTAGTCTGCCACTGCGACCCTAACACAATCTCTGTCCAGCCCACTTATGTGCAGAAACAAGTGTCACTGGGTCATTCAGCACATTTCAACCCTACTGAATTGTCAGTATGGTACAGTCATTATAGTAAGGTATAAAAATAAATGCTGCCTTGGGCTACTGTTAAATGCTACTTTTTTAGTCTGCTTAACTCTCTTGGGGGTAATCAGAGGTAAATTTAGAAGCACTTCTATAATCAATCAAGTGATTTTCACAGCAAGAGCTTCCACGTGTCAGCAGATCAGTTTAACTGGGTAAATGACCCATAAAGACGGCCATGATTTGACTTTGTAATGAACAATTAGAAATGCTTTTGCTCTTAAACAACATCTTGATTTGGGAGTACAATAAAAACACACAGACAAAGAACCATGACTTAACAAATGCTGGTCACGATGGCAGCTTATGTGTAATTTAAAGGTTTTACATGTTTTAATCCCAGGACTCCTGCTATATCTCATTGCTATCTGCACACATTGTACACACCAATCTTCCCCAACCAAAGAACTGGCAAAAAGCTTTGCCAAATGTAGGACTTGATTAAGAGTTTGAGACTTTAACTGCACTTTGTGGTAGAATTTCCAGAGAAATGCTTCTTCAAACCAGTAATTCACTCAGATCTTTGCTGCAATCAGCTGACCGAGGCAAAGAGCTGCTGCTCTCTGTACAGATGACATGATTGATTTCTAGACCCTCCATTTCCATTTCACAGAGTGCTTCATTGTTGGCATGTTTAGGTTTTAATGTTGTATTTCTGATTTACATTTCTTGGAAAATAACCAAGCATGTTGATAGCTTTTATAGTCACATATGGAATGGGTCACGTGTATGCTACAGAGATCTGGGAACTTTAACATCTGTGCTATGCATCAAAATATGTGTTTGCATCTATTATATAGTCTAAAGTTACAGAAAATGTGTTTGCGGAAATGCAAAAATCAAAAATTTTCAAACATTACAGTTTTACCTCAGCAGTTGTAGCTGGATTTAGAACTGTTTTAAGCATAATTCAATGAAATGAGATGTTACAAACAGTTGTCGTTGCACATTTTATGTGCATACCATATGAACCATAGTGTTTACACTTGCATTAAATTCAGTCTGGGGTACCAAGTTTTTCTACTTACTGTGCACACACTTTCCACCAGTGTTGTTCTAAAAATGAAAATACAACTAATTACTATGGGATAATGTATAAATAAAAACAGTTTTTAAATGTGTATATGAACAATACTTGAACAACCAATAAATAAAACATCAAAGCTATGTAATGTAAATGAGAAGTACCTAGTCAAAGGCTACAGTTTTCAATCATGCTGAATTGATTCATTTTCTGCTGAGAGGTGTTTGTAATACATTATCCACCCTGTTTGTATCATTATTGATTATCATCACAAACTAAATATTAGAAACATGACTAAAGGTGAGACCTGAGATTTATGATATAGCACAGTATCCTGTTGGAATCACCCATCACAAGATGAATACATTGTGATTACAAAAGGGTGGCCATGGTCAGCAACACCAAGTTGGTTGTGGCATTTACTGTATATAATGTCAGTGGGCACTGGAGACCAAGAAAAGCAAAATGTTCCAAGAAAATATCCCTTATACTATTACACCACCACCAGCAGCCTGGATTGTTGATACTGGGCAGGATGGGGTCATGTTTTTATGTTGTTTAGCCAAATTCTGACACTACCACCCAAATGTTGCAGCAGAAATTAACAAGACAACATTTTTCCAGTTTTCTGTAGTTGAATTTGTTTGAGCCTGTATGAATTATAGCATCAGTTTCCTGTCCTTAGCTGACAGGAGTGGAACCTGTTGTGGTACAATCAGAGATGCTCTTCTGCATACCTTGGTTCTAACGAATGGTTATTTCAATTACTGTTTGCTTCTTATCAGCTCAAAACAGACTGGTCATTTTCCTCTGGCATCAACAAGGCATTGTAGCCCAGAGAGCTGCCACTCCTTGGACCATTCTCTGTAAACCTTAGGGTCGGTTGTGCAGAAAATCCAGGTAGATGCGTAGTTTGTGAGAGACTAATAACTATGCCACATTTAAAATGGCTTAAATCGCCTTTCTTCCTCATTCTCATGCTCAGTTTGAACTTCAGCAAATTGTCTGAATGTCATACACTGAGTTGCTGACATGTGATCAGCTGATTAGTTGTGTTAACAAGCACTTGAACAGGTATACCTAGTGAATTGTCTGGTGTGAGTATTATTTTACACCAATTTTCTGCATTGTTATTCTAAGGCCAAAGTATGTAAAAATTCCTAACAAAGCTGAAGGGAACATCTGTAAATCCATTTATATCCTTTGTTTACAACAGTATTGGGTTTTAAAATCTGTTTTATGTTGCATATCACTGTGAATTGTGTTGTGGTGTCAGAGGGGAAGCTTTATGGCTGCAATTCACTGTGAAGTCATTATCAATGATTTGCTTTCAGAGCTTATTATGACTATTTTGAGGGAGAGTGATTTGCAGGCTGACTTGGATCCTGCTGGGATTCATCAGGTTCTCACAGAGCATTGTAATAGACAGCCAAACATTCAGCTCCTTGCCGCTGATGCTGATTTTTTTTTTTTTTTTTTAGTTTAAAATGGCTTCCTGACATTGTCTTCTTCCTTTCATGTCTTCCCGATGTAATTTCACCAGCTAAATGGCAGAAGAAAAAAAATAATGCATCGGGGCATTTACTGGATCTCTCTATGATAGCCTTAAAAAGAAAGGAGTGACAAGAAACTGAAGTAGGCGGATAAGGGAAACTGCATCATTATG
Organism: Etia nguti; assembly: GCA_015106755.1. NCBI lineage: Eukaryota > Metazoa > Chordata > Actinopteri > Cichliformes > Cichlidae > Etia > Etia nguti. The sequence continues at coordinate 12,417 of VUQG01021843.1, read as the reverse complement.
TGTTGAGGAGGACAAAGACAAAGCAGATGAAACTGCAGAACTAACAGAGGTTTTATACTATGCTCTAGCAAAACATGCAGTTTTTTATCTTTCTCTTTAGGTTGATGGCACAAACTCACTTCTTCCTCATCAGCAGAAAGAGATAGTGAATTCATTAGAAGTCACTGTTATCATGCTTTCAAGTGAGTCAAGTGAAATCGAATATAAAGTAAATTAAGAACATTTACTTGCTCATATTTTAACATTATGTGTTTAAAAAAGCACATAATGTCAAAACATTATGTGTCTTTACCTCGATGCTTTTCAAGCACTATGTAGCAACCTCGCTTGTATTGATGAGGCTCCATCAGAGTTCATTTCACACATGTGATCACTTACATACATTAAGAAGAAGAAGTCCATAAAAGTCAATGATGTCATACGTTATCTACTTAAAAAAATGAATATTTAAATCCCATAGGAGGAAAAGTAATTACTGTGTTGTCACTTACCTAATCACGTAACACATTCTGTGTACTTTTTTCTCCCAACATAGATATATCACAATAATGATACAGGCAAGACACATGTACCTTTGTTTATTTATATATAAACATATGACAATAAATGTCATATTTTCCATAGGCACAGTGCATGTAGATACATCATTTATTGTTCGAACCACAAAGTAACAACTGTCATATTTTAGTCAGACTTTTCTATGATAGTCCAGATGTCGTGACCTTTTTAGATGCAAATAAATCAAAACACATAAATTGGTCACCGCGGGAGAGCAGATGTTACTCTTTGGATCCTCACAAAAGAGTAGACAAAAGTCTAACATGCAAACTAGGAAATGACGATGACAATAACAAAAAGAAAGCAGCAAAAACAACATACTGTATGAGTAATCAGCAGCCATTGATGACATTTCTAAGAGCTGATATAAGACCACCCACACAATTAGCACATATTGAGTAACAAACTCACAGTTTTTAGTTGCCTGTTGCCTTTAAGATGAATCAAATAAATAAGGCTTTGAATTTGAAAATATATCTTTGATTATGGGTTCAAACTTCAGCAAAATATAAAGACAAAAATGAAACACAGGCAGATGAAGTTAGTCGTTCCAGTGTCAGGCCTGTTTCTTGTTTCTCTTTCACATAATCCTTTTGAATTTCCCTCACTTTTCATGCAGAGATTAAGTGCTTTTATGTTATGATGCCATGCCCATTTCACACAATTTCCAAAACAGCTCTGACCTTGGCACTCTCCACTCGCAGCATTGATTCTTCCTCCACTGAGATCAGAGGAAAACCCAGGAGGCTTGTCATCGAATCTCTGGTTTTGCCATAAACTACACACACAGTTCAGTTCATTGGACAGCCTGGAGTTCAATAGAATGTGGCTCAGGGTGAGCAGGTGGGTTAACAGACTGTCGCTTCCTCTCAGTCGGTGTCTAAAGCATTCAGGAAAAATAAGGCAAATAGACCTTAGAGTTTATATAACTGTTCCTGGCATAAGAGCAAATAAGTTCTAGGAAAAAAAAAAATGTAAAATTAAATGCTGTTAAGGTTTATAGTGATTTCTTGTAAGAATGCGTATCAAGATATGATTTTAACAGTGCCGTCCAGCCCTAAGTGCATCACAAGCCAGTGTCTGCAATGTTACTGCCTCCTTAGGTTAACATCATCGGTTTTGTTTTGATAAGGGTTTCTGCAGAGAGCAAAAATTATCTGGCATAGGTTTTTTGGTTTATTTATTTATTTATTTAACCTTTGGTAGGATCATGGAAAATTAATTAATAAGAATATTAATATTAATAAATTCAACTGCATCCTGTGTTAAGCAGGGTATGTTTTGAGATGTGTATGTGTGAGGCAAGAAAAATGAGACAAGGTATTCAAATAAAGGCCAAGAATGAAAGTGTATGGGATTTTGATGCAGTCAGCAGTATTGATAATACCTGCAGTGGTATTTTTGTGGTCAATGTAGGCTGCAAATGGTATCACACATAGCAGAGGCTGCTGTGCTAAAGATGCGTTCTTGCACCGTTTTTGTTGTTTATTATCAGGCATATGCATTAGATGATGTCAGAATGAGTAACATTATGAAATATATGACACTCACTTTCCTAATACTTTGTTGTTGTTGTTGTTTATTTAGAAACTGATAACTGAAACTGCAAAGACAGTAAAGTCTTATTTAGCGCCTGTGTGACGGCTGTTTTCCGTAGACAGTGAATTTGTATATAAACACAATGAACTAATCTAGCAGAGTCTGTGAGGAGAAAAAGGCTATTTAGAGAATATGCAAATCATGAGGTACAGTAATTCTGCCCTTGCTTGTCTGTAATGAAATCTGGAGTGGCAGGTAAACCAGAAAATACAGTGTGTGGGTTTAGTGTCTCATGCTAACATGAGGGCGTGTTCCATCTGGGACCCAAAAGGCGGTTTGTATTAAATCTGCATTTCTTCCCAGCACTGCTGAAGTGCTGTAATATGCAAAAAGACAAATTGCAGTTGCCGTCTGTGAAATAGCCAGTACAGCAATTTTGTTTTATTTACAGGTGATATGTATTACTTTCAGAATCTCAATATTTTATTTCTTATAGCCTGAGATTGTGCAGTTAGTTTGAAAGCATGGCCTGGAAATCACAAGTGGGTAATCTATTACAGTACTGCATTGAAGAGCTTTATTCTGCTCATAATGAATTGTGTATGTCCAAACTATCTCCACGTCTAGAAGCACTGATTGTTTCAAAATGTAGAGTGATATGAACACTCAGGATCAGTACCCAAAATATCCTAAAACCTAAATATGAACGATACACAGATGGAAAGCACTCAATTTCTATATAGCTGTACAGTATAATTTAAGAACAGTGTAACTAAAAGTAAATATCAGGAAATTTGAAACGTTCCAGATTTTGTGATTACGTGAGTAACTAACAATTAGTCAGAAAGATTGCACTGTATTTTTGTAGAAAACAATTCCTAAGTGCAGACTGTTTGAGCTATGCATGCAGAGATGGGCAGTTACTGTAATCCGATTACTTTTTTCTCATTACATTATTTACTCTGTGACACAGCATCCGGTAGCTTGTCACATGATTACCAGTTAACAGTATAAATGTGTAGGCTATGAACTACAAGGACAGTACTAGTATGTAAACCTTTTTAGCCAAATACTCAGCTTATTTTAAGTTGATGTGAACATTATGTGTGTAAAATATAGATTAAGAAATAACTTCATGACCTAAAACATTTATATTACTAATGTATGTATGTACAATAATTAACTATGTGATCATGTTGTCTATGCTTGTTGGACACTTGGAAAACTATAATGTTTAAAGATTATTCAGGTTAAAAAAAAATACAAATACCTAACAATAGGATCCTATCCAGACCAGGAGTTCATGCATTGGGTAAAAAGTATTTATTTCCTTGTTTTTCCTTTATCGTCCCTGCTTTAAAAACAAACAAAAGTGGATTTTGTGAATAATTTTTGAGAACAATTACACCCCAAAGTTAGACACTGCCGTAGGGGCTGATTTAGTGGCAGCTGTGATATCTCTAAGCTAAAATATATATGTTTGCATGACATAAGTCATCAGAAAACTGATGGGAATGAATGAATCATTGCAACTCTCCGCTCCACAGAGGAAGCAGAGTAACAATCAGCCACAAAGTTACCCTTGCCATCAAAGTGTTACTTCTGTCTGAGCTTTGCATCAGCTTGAAGTGAAAAATCATACTTCCTCGTTTGGAGTGTGTGGGATGTATGTCTGGGTAACTCAGCCACCTGCCGGCATCTCCTGCATTTATGCATAAGCCTTAGACGTTCTGTTACAAGTGCGATCATATTTGTGTCACTCTCCACATTGTTTTGCACTTAATACAAAAATTTTGCTACGTGTGGCTTCGTGGACACTGGCACGGAACTCAAATGATAGAAACTTGTTCAAGAGAGGCTGCATGTGTGCACAGGGCTGGTGCCATGCTGTCACTTAGCAGCGTTGCTTTATTCCTCATACCCCGCCATGGATATTGATTTCTGGCCCTCAACTTCCAGACAAGTGACCGGTTTTCTGTGGTATTCAGCTGTGACACTATAAAGTGGATGGTCTACTTTTTTTTTTTTTTAACAGAAATACATCCAAGTACTTCATGACTGATGAAGGCTGTGACTGCAGATATTTCTTTGAGATGTTCAGAAAATTACATTTTTCCCCCTTATTTTATTGTCGCTAGAGGCTGTTTTAACAAACACTGTGACTTCACACGACTTTCAATTTCAAAATGTCTTGACACCATGGGACAGTGTCAAGACATCAGAGAATAGTGAAAACACAGAGGCTTATTCTAAAGGAAAATATTAAAAAGGAGTTTAAATATTTCTATATCATTATTTTTTTAAAAGAAGCTGGACTCCAGGAGCCCTTGTAGTTTAATGATAGCTATATTTCTTTACTGAACAGTAAAAAGATTGTGATCATATATATACAAATAAATTCCCCGATCACCCGTGCAGGCGGTCTGTCCTTCAAGCTCGATTCCTCTACCAGAGGCCTGGGAGTTTGAGGGTCCTGTGCAATATCTTTGCTGTTCCTCGGACTGCGCTCTTCTGGACAGAGATCTCGGATGTTGTTCCTGGGATCTGCTGGAGTCACTCGCCTAGCTTGGGGATTACTGCACTGAGTGCTCCGATTACCACGGGGACCACTGTTACCTTCACCCTTCACATCTTCTCGAGTTCTTCTCTCAACCCTTGGTACTTCCCCAGCTTCTCATGTTCTTTCTTCCTGATGTTACTGTAATTCAGTATAAAACTACATCTGTCACTACGGCCGTCTTCCTCTGCTTGACTACCACTACTATGTCCGATTGGTTAGCCCTCACCAGTTTGTCCGTCTGTATCTGGAAGTCCCACAGGATTTTAGCTCGGTCATTCTCAACCACCCTAGGAGGCGTCTTCCATTTTGACCTCAGGACTTCCAGGCCATATTCGGCACCAATGTTCCTGTACACTATGCCAGCCACTTGGTTATGGCGTTCCATGCATGCCCTGCCTGCTAGCATCTTCACCCTGCTGTTATGTGCTTGATTGTGTCAGGGGCATCTTTACATAGCCGCATCTGGGGTCTTGCCTGGTATGGTAGACCCCAGCCTCTATGGATCTCATACTTAGAGCTTGTTTCTGTGCTGCCATTATTAGTGCCTCTGTGCTGTCTTTCAGTCCAGCTTTGTCCAGCCACTGATAGGATTTCTGGATGTCAGCCACTTACACTGTCTGCCGGTGATACATACCGAGCAGGGGCCTGTCCTTCCATGATTGCTCCTTCTCTTGCTCCTCTTCTTTCTTGGGTTTTCGCTGCCTGAGGTATTCACTGAGCACAAGGTCAGCTGTGGCCATCTTCCTGATGTACTCGTGGATGTTTGCCTTAGGGTGCATGACTTGGGGTTAAACCCTCCATCCATGGTCAGGAGCTGTCGGTGGCTTCTATCTCCCCCTTTGGCCAGCTTATTATCCCAGCAGGGTACCTGATCACGGGCAGGGCGTAGGTGTCGATAGCCCGGATCTTGTTCTTACCATTGACCTGACTTCTCAGGACTTGCCTGACCCTCTGCAGGTACTTGGTGGTTGCAGCTTTCCTAGGAGCCACTTTGTGGTTCCCATTTGCCTGTGGGATTCCCAGGTACTTGTAGCTGTCCGGGATGTCTCCAATGTTGCCTTCTGGTAGTGTGATCCCCTCAGTTCTGACTACCTTCCCTCTATTCATTACCATCCGACTACAGTTCTCCAGTCCGAATGACATTCCAATGTCGTTTCTGTAGATCCTGGTGCTGTGAATCGGTGAATCAATGTCTTGTTCACTCTTAGTATACAGCTTGATGTCATCCACGTAGAGGAGGTGGCTGACGATTGCTCTATTCTGTAGTCAGTATTTGTAGCCAGTCTTTTCAATGATCTCACTGAGGGGGTTCAGGCCTATGCAGAACAGCAGTGGGGACAGCACACCTCCTTGGTAGATCCTGCACTTGATGGTGGCTAGTGCTATTGGCTTGAAGTTGGCCTCTTGATCTTGTAAAGTTCTAGGCATTCCAGGATCCAGGTGTGGGGCACTGAGTCATAGGCTTTCTTGTAATCAATCCAGGCAGTGCACAGGTTGGTCAGTCTAGTCTTGCAGTCTCGGCGACTGCTTTGTCTACCAGGCTAGTATTTTGCCCCTCTGGTATTCCTGCCAATTCCTTTCTGTGCCCCGTTCATGTATTGAGCCATATACCTGTTCATCTTTATCACTATGATGCCAGACATTAGTTTCCTTGTGGTACTAAGGCAGGTTACTGGTCGGTAGTTGGATGGGACCGGTCCCTTCTGGGGGTCCTTGGGGATCAGGACCGTCTGACCACCTAGAATGGCTGGTAAGCCATTTTGGGTGTCTCTCATTGACTACCAGTTGGTTCATTTGTGCTGCCAGATGCTCAAGGAGTGCAGTCAGCTTCTTTAGCCGGTAGGCGAGAATCATGTTGTGGCCTGATGCTGGGGCCTCTCCCTTCATACTGGAGACCCTTTCTTGGATGTCTACCTCCTGTGTCCGAGGTGTGTCCGCATGGTTACTGGATCCTGTTCATGGAGGTTGGTATGGTCTGCTCTTAAAACCACTAGCCACTGAGCATTGTGATTGTGTATTGCATCCTTCTTCCATATACTCATCCAGTATTGCTCTGTCTCCAGCCTTGGTGGTGCTGTTCTCATATCGTTCCCCTGCCACTGAGAGTACACCTTGGATGGTTCAGTAGAGTACAGATGATTTATTCTTCTGGCTCCTATCTCTCTGGTATACCTCTTCAAGCGGCTGGCCAAGGCTGTGAGTCTTTGCTTGGCAGTTTCCAAGGCCTCAGGTATGGACAGCTTGCTGAACTTCTTAGGCACCTTCTTCATCGCATCTTTCTTCTACTCCGATAGTTGGCAGTACTTTCCATTGTACTCAACATGGAAACGTTTTCCTTTGCTTTGCCATCAAAGCATCCCTTGATTCTCCAGTGCAAATTTACCAACTTAATGACTAATGTGTGAATTAAAGAATTCCATTTGGTCCTTGGTAGAACTTACAGTACAGAGGCATTAATCAACATTTTGCAGGACTGCTACACCATATGGTGATGTCAAACAAAAATACTTTTAATCAAAACATTTTTTAAAGGAGATAATTATTTTTGATAAGGCTCACTTGTATCTATTCATTGAAGTGTATCCTCCAACACATGAGAAAAGATATTATGCTCATGCCTGTCTGTCAAAATAAACAACTGTAATCACATATCCAATTTATCCATTACTTTTTTATTTCTGTTTATATGAGGCAATTTCAGGAACAAAAGAGTATTTTTTCAGTCACTATTTATGTTTCTCACTGAGAGAGTAAACACTACCCAGAATTGGATAGAAAACGGGCAGGGATGGTCTGAACCAGCGTTTGCTGCCATTTACTTGTCTCAGTGTGCATGTTTATTTACGTGTAGTGTTTTGTTACTGCTGCTCTAATATCGCCTTTTATTTTTACCAGTTCTAGCTTGTTTAAGAAAAAAATCTGATGGTCTGACATTAACTAAGGGGATAGGCTGTGTTAAATCTCAAAAAGGGCCTTCTGGGGGGAAAAAACCCCAAACAAAACATTATCTTCTTGTTTTTTTAATGAAAATCTCTTTTCATTGAGAGCGCTCTCACCGCTCTCAATCTAGTGTATAGTCTTCTCTTATTCCCCATATTTAAACTTGTCCTTATATGTATGTTGATAATTTAAACTGTATGCGTGCAGAACAGTGTAATAACAAACAAATACCTGTCATACTAAACAGTTCTAGCTGATGATAATTGTAGGCAGCAAACTGGCAACTTCTCAAGATTTTATTGATTCTGTTGTTGAGGACTCCTTTATTTTTCCTTGCAGGTGTTTAATGTAACTCATAAACAAACTCGTTAGTTCTCAGTGTGATTTACATAATGACTACAGCTACAGAAAATGTCACATCTTTAGCAGTGTAATACAAAAGTACAGTGAATTAGTTTGCTCTCCATGCGATGCACAATGGCAGCCTTATAACCAAATGCAAACTGGCAGGAGTCAGGGAAGTTTTCTACCACTGTAAAATATCACTTCACAGATCATTACAGCTAGCTGTTAATCTTCATGCAGTGTCGTATGCTCACTTTTTTTCTCTGATTGGATCCAATTAAACAGAGTACCTCATTTCTGTCTCACTGACAGCCTTATTACTAAAAATCTGTTGTTATCCAAAAGTCCTAAATGTTCCCTAGTGTCATAACAATTCAGCATACAAAGTTTGGCATATGGCAATATTACATGGCAAGTGAAATATGAATGAACGGTGTGTCATGTCTTGGAACAAGTAGTTAACACTTTTAACCATCTCAGAAATATTTTTCCTACACTTATATACTAAAGGCAATGTCTTCCCCAAGCAAAATCCTATAGGTAACTTATAATTAACCCAAATGACACTTGACCTAATTCACTTTCACTAACCCTAGCTGAGTAGGTTTAATTGCCTTACCATAACCCTTGTGTCATCATGTGTTTTTGTAGCCAGTTAAGGTTATATTGATCTTGAATATTATTAGCACATATTGGATGATCGTTGGATCATCCAATATGTGTTCTTTTCTTATATTTTGTTATTGAGAGTTTTAAACTTTAAAGAGACAAAAATATAGTTGACCTGGCCCTTGAGCCATCTGTGTTTACAGTGCTCACTCTGCACAGACTACAAATCCATCCATCCATCCATCCATCCTCTTTCACTTATCCAGTTCAGAGTTGCCGGGGAGCTGGAGCCTATCCCAGCTAGACTTCCCATCATCATTTAAATTATTAGCTGTGGAGGGAATGTCACATAAAGTAAACTTTGATCACTTAGAACTGTTTCTGCCAGAATGCTTTTGGACCTTTGTGCCTTTCCAGCTTTAAGCTGATCAGCTTGGAAATTACATCCATTTGTCTGGTCATTATTCATATTTTAGAGCTGAGGTACTTGAATTCATCTCTAATCACTTTCTACATTGCAGATGGCTCACTATCTTAATTTCCAATCTAATTCATCAGATTGTTCAAGCCATTTTTGATTCCGCTTGAAAAAAATACAAGGAATGACAGTGAATCAAATGACCAGAACGTATTAGTGTTCAGGGATGAACCGCAGCTTTATTATTATGCCAGTGGTAATTCAGGCCACATCACATGGAATATTTCAGCTCTTTTTTGAAACACCAAGCCTTCCCAATTTCCCCGAGAGGATCAATAGAGTTCATCTTATCTCCTTTCTTCGAATAGCCTGAAGCCTTGTCAGGCATCGTACGGCACGTCTCAACAGCTATTTGATGAGAAATGCAGAGAGGCAATATCTATAAAGAAGCACAGAAATAAAGCTTGTGGTCAGCTCAGATGAATATATGGACAATATTCGCATCAACGTAATCTAAATCTAATCTAATCTAAAATGATTGATAACTCATAAACACAAGCTTTAAGCATTTATGATTTTTTTCTTGTAGTTTGCCTCTGTCCTTGTTTTCTATTTCTTGCCCTCTTGTGGGGGGTCACCACTTGTGTCCACCAAGTTAATTAAAATGGCAGACAGCTATGGGGAAAACAAAATCCCTAGACTGCCCTGTTCTTAATGCACAGATTATGTATTGCATGCTTATAATTGTACAGCAAAACAATGGGCCAGTGACAGGAAAGCAGTCTGTTCGCTTATGCATAATACCCCCTCAAGAGTCCTTAAGGATCTGCCAAGACAAGTTCAGCTCAAGCTGTCAAGCATGCCGGTATAAGATATCAGGGGGCTATGTTATATTTAATAGCTTATCAGCAGCAAATATTTGCTTTGCTAATGCCTGTAATTTATATTAGATGTGTTTGACAGCAACACAGCTTCCTGTGCAGGCCCCACCTTAATTTTCTTCCATTGTGAGTTTCTCTTTTTTTATATACTTTGGCATAGATTATTGCTCTGTACTGACAGTGATTGGAATTGGCTACATTATGTGTGGAATCCGTTCATTAATATATGACAGAGGCTGTCAAATAAACTGAAGTTTTCATTTTTTAATATGCATGCATTCTTTAACTTACAAGAGGCTGAAATCCAGGAAGAAAAGTTACAGTTGTTGAGAAAAAGACAACATATTGTAGAATCTGGCAAAACGTACAGTTGAAAAGTTGCAAGAAGATATCTCATTTCAGATACTGTCTTTGTGTCGTGCGTTAATTACGGACTTTAAACAACTGGTATTTATAGGCCTTTTATATATAATTACAACCTAACAATAAAAATATACGATTTTAACAGTTTTTTTATTATTATTATTTTGAAAACAAAAAAAAAGCAAGAAAACATCATTGAAATTTATGCTATGGGAGCCAACCAAAGGCACAAGGGAACCAGTAATGACTTTGCTTATCAAAGGGCTTTGTTGTTCACTTAATCAGAATGCTTTAAATGATCTATAATTAAAGTAGTGGACTTCAAAAAAAGTAGCAAGTTCTTTCACTTCACATCCAAATGTTCATATGTTCTCTTAAGATAACAGGAGACTGGTGGCTTTACAGGAAGGTCAACACAACAACAAGGTTGAGTTCCTTTTGTCCAGCTAAGTAAGTGTAAGTGCTAACATTAAATGTCATATATACAGTTATTATTTATAAAGTGAATTGGTTGTTAATCTTAAAGCTTTCATTAAATCCTAGAGGTATGGCTTCATGACAACATTTTAGTGAGATCAGGTATATTTAAGAAAATCATATTCTTGTGATGTCACCACTAGAATAGGGTTGTGGGTCACTTTTTGAGTGGAGCTTGCATATTCATCGTGTGCTCCAGCTTCTTCTCCCATTACAAAGACAGCTTAATTTGTAATTATAGACGGCCATGGGTGTGACTGTGAGTGTTAATGGTTGTCCGTCTCTTCATCTTAGCCATGTGACTATCTACAGTATCTAGGGCATGCCTCACCTCTTGTTGAAATAGGCTCCAGCTACCATGAGCCTCTACAGGATAGAGTGTGTATAACTAATAGATGGACAGAGCCAGTGACTGCATTTTTGTTTTCTACAGGCACAGTAATCAACATAAATAATGAAGCCATATTTTCATGACATGTAACCTGTTAAAGCAGTGATGCCACAGAATCATCTTGTCCTTTTGGGTTGTTTTTGCCATTAACAATGAATCTTATTGACCTTTTAAGCTGAAATGTGTTATGACAACAGCGCCGCACTTGTAAGTGGTGTCAAACAATGCGCGCGCCACGGCCAGTTTGAAATAAAAATGTCAGCCCTAAATGCAATGCACTTTTCATAGTTTATTTAAACTTTGCAGGGCTGGGTGGAATGCACCGCGTGGGAGAGTTTGATACATAAATATGAAATATGCCAGTTTATTATGCACACTGCATTCACACTCCATAGTGTAAATGTGGGAACAACTCGACTGAGATGAAATACAAAATGTGTTTCCGGAAGAGTTGGTTTCTGATGCTTCGCACTGAGGCTAAAAGGATGCTGCACTGATGGCTGTTGAGTAGTATGAAAGTTGACCTAGATGGACAGTAAATATCAGCACTTAGTATCCATGAGCATATCAGCACTTTATAATGTGCAAAAATAACTTTGAATTGAATAACGGGCATTTATTTTATGTGTGTATGTGTTTGTGTGCTAAAGTCCTTTAGGTTGTTGTGATAGTATATATTACTGTATGCATTACATTTGATCACTGACTATACAATTATTTGCAATAATAAAGCACTAAACTTGTCAGCAAATTCTGAAACATAATATGATTGTTTATCCAAGATGATCACATAGCCAATAGTCATCTGTAGTCAAGGGGCAATACACTTATTTGGATGCTGTTGCATTTTTCTAAATTAATATATTAACAACATGAACATGTAAAAAAACTGACTTTATTTTTAGGCCTGCAGATTGACAAAACTGCGGGAATAACACGTTATGCCATGTGCAGCATGGTGCGTTTCATTTCGTCTAATGCACTGTGACATACAGTATAAGCTCCAGAGAATCTTATTTTCTCTCTGAGTGTGTCCTGGGGCTTAACTACGTCACATTTTATAATGGCTGCCAGTTCTACATGTCCTCAAAAGGTGGTCCCTCTGTAGTGGTGAAAGGAGGTGCCACTGTGTGGAAATGATATTCGGTCAGCTTTGCTTCCCCGAGTCACAAAACAACTCATTACCTCAGCTAAGAGTGCATCTTATGTCTGCGCTGGAGTGTGTAGAACATTGTGAAGGTGTGGGTGTTAAAAATAAATAAATACAAATTAAAAGGAAAGTCCAGAATGTACTGCATGTTCAATTTCAAACTGAATACAGCACCATGTTAGGGAA
>VUQG01021840.1:0-43192 GCA_015106755.1 Etia nguti | reverse complement strand
TGTTTGGGTTTTTATTTTTTTTTTTTTGGGGGGGGGGGGGTGTAATACATCAAGGTCATCCAAGAGACTGCAGAGCTGTTCCAGCAGGGATAGAGTACACGTGCTGAAAGGCTCATCAGAAACAGCAGCTCCCAAAATGTGCTAGCCAGAGAACAGGCAGTAAAGCGTGTCAGTGTGAGGGCAAATGTTAACAGCATCATCTGTGAAGAATTCCAGATCACTCAGAGGTTTCAGACAGAGTGTTGTGTAAACCAGTAGGGATGCAGTGTGCAGCTGAGAAGTTTGGCATCGGATACACTGGAGCTACATGTGCTATCGTGTGTTTGTTGATTCCAGTATCCTCACACGGATTTATTCTGGATGTGTCCCAGTGACCTCCATGGACTGCAACGTTAATATCGGTAGTGACAGTGATGACACAGTGATCAGAATAGCCAAACATCTCCACTGATGATGGGATGTTGGGTAGCAACAGTAGCTGTCACACTGGGGGAGATAAACAAAGGGGAGAAGCTATTAAAAAATATTTTTTTTAAATCTGCTGTCATTCATCTACTCTGCTGAAAGTACAAGTTCAGAGGGTCCTGAGTTCAGAAATAGCATGCCATGGGGGTACGAGAGAATGATGTTAATACAAATAAACTGGACTCTTTTCCCACCAAAAGGCCTTGAGAACCAAAATGATGGCATGCTTGTAGCTGCTGCTCCAACAACTGGGGTCAAATATTTCCTTTCCATTTACAAGCCTGGAAAAAACCTGTGAACTACATACAGGATATCTATCTGAAGATTCTTGAATGTACTTTGCTGATTCTAATGCAATGTGACATAAGCCAATCAATATTTGTATGAGCCTGGACTAACCTTCTATAATATTACATGTTAAATGTCAAAATAAGGAAAGAATGACTTCCCAGGGCAAACTGCAGTGGCAGTGAAAATATACACTTCAACAGCTGCGCTTTTCCACTTGCTCTTCGAATCACCCAGTCACAAAACAACAACTCAATACATTGAAGTCCTGCCAGAATATTGCTGAAGTATCAGAAGCATCAGAATGTGTAAGGTAGATGATTTATGTGGCATGTTTGTTGGTGCCAGACAGGCGAGTATTTTTGAAACTGCTTTTATGATGGGATTTTCCCACACAAATATCTCTAGGGTTTACAGAGAATGGTTTGGAGAAGGTAAAAAAAAAAAAAAATAGAATGACAGTTCTCTGGGCAAAAAATTGTTCATATCAGGGATCAGAGGAGAATGGCCAGACTGCTACTGGCTGATAGGAAGCCAACAGTAAATCAAAAGAACTGCAACCAAGATATGCAGAAGAGCAGCTTTGAGCACATGTCAAACCTTAAAGCAGATGGGCAACAACAGCAGATGACCACACCAGGTGCCACTCAGCTAAGAGTACTGAGGCTTTTTGGACATTCAGATTTTTGGGTCAAAATTTGGCATAAACACTATGAAAGCACAGATTTATCCTGCCGTAGATCAATGGTTCAAAGTAGTAGTGGTGGAGTAATGGTGTGGGAAATATCTTTTTTTGGCACATCTTGGGCTCCTTAGTACCGACTGACCATTGTTGAAACACTACATTTTAAACACTAATGTGTTTAAGTGCTGACCATTTCCATGCCCCTATTACAGTGTACACCATCTTCTGATGGTTGCTTGCAGCAGGATAGTGCACCATGTCACAGAGTTCAGATCATCTCAAACTGATTTCTTGACCACATTGCACCCAAATGGCCTCCAGAGTCCCCAGACCTCAATCCAACAGGGAACCTTTGGGATGTGTTGGAACAGATTGGCTGCTATGAAGCCAATATGGACCAAAATCTCTGAGGAACGTTTCCAGCAATTTGTTGAATGTGTGCCACAAAGAGTTAAAGTAGTCCCAACCTGAAACGAGGTGCAACCTAATGAGGTGGCCGCCGACTGTATATTACTTATTACAAAATAAACATGCAACAATATACCAGTAAGGATGATGACAACCATAAATAAAAAAAAATCTAACCTCACGAATCGTTATGTAAATTTTGTTTTGCAAACATTTATGCTGCTCTGGTTTCACAAGTTGCATCAACATGATGCTTCCTACATAAAAATATCTTGCTTATCATCACGGCACTTTAGTCACATCTAAGTAACACACGGCGATGCACCAACAGACGGGAGGTACACTGTGTAGGCAAGAGCTTTCAGTGTTGTTGCTTTTCCTGCTGTCACATACCGTCCTCAGTGCGGTGTGCTCTCAGAACACGCAGCCAGTCTTGGACACACAAATCTGTTTACTGTAACTTACCTGAAGCACTGGCAGCAAGCACTGAAACACGAGTTAGCCACTCAAGACACGCTCTCTGGTCTGTGTGTTGAAATGAGATGCTGGAAAACACCCCCCAACCCACCGTCGTCACTCCGGGTTATCTTTCTGGTATTCACGTTAACTGCCATCACTGAGATAATGTTATTTCTTCTTTAAGCACTGCCATATTTTAACCCATTTATGAGATGAGCTATAACATGTCAGTATTTTGTTCCATTTCAGATTTAAAACATCATAAATATCATAGCATCAATTTACTCCAACTAATGATGACAGTTATCCACCAGTATCAGAATAACAGAAGCATTCTGAAATATGATTATAAGAAATTTTCAAACTCTACTTTTACTGCCAAGAAAAATACAGATGGTTACTAAAATTCAACTTTTTCATGTTCAACTTTTTTTTTCTTTTTTCTTTTCAATCTCAGATATGCCACGGCTTTTCCCCAAAATGTCAATAAGCGAGGTGGATGAGTCTGTTCGTCTGATAGCACAGAAGGTGTACGCCTCTGCTCTGAAGGAGCAAGACAGCAAGGATACTCTGGCTCTGTTCACCGTGCCGGAGGACTGTCCCATCGGTCTGAAAGAGAATAGAGAGAAGGAGCTGCAAAAGGAGATGGCTGAACAGCAGTCTCAGGAGTCAGTTAAGAAGTATGAAGTGGAAACATGCTTAACTGAACATGTCTCTTTCTGGATAGCCAAACAAAGAACAAGAACAAATACTCAGGATAAATAATGCCTGCCTCTTTTCCCCCTGTGTAACTAGGAAGAAGAGTTTCAAGTTGAAGCGTTCACAGTCAGTATCTTTGCAGATGCCTCCTGATTGGACACCTACCTCAGTGCAAACACCCGCCGCTGCTGAATCTTTGCTTTCAGACTCCTTCCCAGACTTCCAGAGAGTTACCATCAGTGGAGATTACTGTGCAGGGGTAATCAATGAGAATAGTCCATATGTTGAAATATAAAAGATGGAACATAGCCCAGTTAGGAAACGTACCATAAATTCAGACCAATAATGTGGTAAAATGCACGTTTGGCCTATGAGGCACATATTTTCCTTGAATTAAAAAGTCGATCAACTGCGAAGTGCCCGCTTTATAATTATAAACGGACATTTTCACACAAGAAAAAGAAAAACATGACAATTGTTCCTTTCTTGTTAAAATTTACTATAAAGCAACTCCATTATGGCTATCAGCTGACAGGGCAATGGGAGAGAGGTCCTTCATTTAGCTAGGTGCCATAGTTTAAATGGATTGTTGCAATCCTTAAAGGCCATCTTTAACCTTGAAGACACCGTGGTTAAACACAAACAAAAGCCAAAAATACATTTAAGACCAAATGTTTGACAACCTCATGATGTTTCCAGATCACAGTTGAGGACTATGAGCAAGCAACCAAGAGTCTCCTCAAAGCCCTGTTCATCCGAGAGAAGTACTCCAGGCTGGCCTACCACCGATTTCCCAGGACCACTGCCCTTTTCCTGCGCAATGCTGAAAATGAGAGGTGGCTAGAGGAGGATGAGGTCCTACCAGGTTTACCAAACTTTTCCTTTTTGATTTCAAAAAAGTCCAGTTTAATTTTACATCTACTCTCTACTCGCTCACACACAGCAAGAGGTTATGTACAACCTGCGCAAGTGCAGGTGTTTAACCAACTCAACTAACCAATGAAAAAAATGAAAATCTGCAAGGCCATTAACATTAAGGTTTCAGTTCACCCTCAAACAATTCACGCTGAGAGCAGAAACAATATTAAACCTACGATGGGTGCCAACTCCAATATTCAATAAAAGTGCTCAGACCAGTTTAAACAACTCCACTCAGGATTTGATGTCAACAATTATGTACATATAGAATGCATTCTACACTGCTAGTCTTACCATTTCTGTTTAGCTGTGTATTAGAGATAAAGATAGAATAGTTGGCACACAGTAAGTTTTATGTAGAGCTAATTTAAGACCTCTCTGTATGTGTGCCAGAGATGGTGTGAAGTGAGCCAAGGTCAGTCAGACTATTTCTGACAACAGATCGTGTCGTCAGAAACGGCACCTGAGAATAATCCAGACAACAGACAAAGAAAATGTACAATCTTAAATATAAATCCAGTGTAATAAAGTTTACCAGCCTTAAATTATGTTACTATTTGATATAATTTTCGCTGATTTTTATACATTCAAGTTCAATCATCTGCTGTTACTTACCGTACAAAGTAAAACAAACACACACAAAGAGAACAAAACAAAACTCAGTCACAATTAAAAGCTAGGGAGTAAAGGTGTTTTCAGACGGGATTTAAAAATGTCAAGTGTTGGAGAGATCCTAATTTGTAGAGGCAGACTGTTCCAAAGTTTAGGTTTATTTTAAAAATAAATAAAAGACTGTATAATTTCACCCTTTCTGAATACACTGGGAAGGTGGGAAACGTGGAAATATCAGAGCTCAAACCTGATTGGGCAATGCCTGACACAGAGAAAGACTTGGAGAGTTGGAATTATCTACTAGCCATCCTTTCAGCTGTAATGATTAGTCACCGAGCTTTCACCAAACTGCTTAGTCACGCAGATAAATTCAAATGTCAGAGGTCTATTTGACTCATTTCCAGTTCCTTTTTTGTAGTCTTACACTTCACCACAGAAGCTTTGCATGATTTTGCACACTTCAAAATAATACTTCTTTATCTCAGCCCCTGGTTACATCTCACTGTGTGAAACAAGCCATCTTAACTCCTTCACCTGCCCTCACGCAAACTTTCTTCTGATTGGATCTCCCTCATAAACAGAAGGTCTAAATAGCAGGTGTGTGGCCAGAGCTTTGAACCTGAAATGAGGGCATTAAGGATATTTGCTCTCTTTGATGAGGCTGACATTCTTATTTAAAACTGTGCCAGTATTCAATAAGAGCAATTATTAATTTAACAGTATATTTGTATGTGGTAGAAAATGAGGAAAACTACAGAATCGTTCTTCTAACCAAGACTTCAAACAGTGACTGTTTCTGCAAATATGAAATAACTACTGATTGAACTGCTGTCATCATCTGCAGACATCTGGCCTTACCCTCGTGAAGAGGAGGACCCATACTCCATGGAGGGTATTCCTGAAGACCTGAACTATGAGCTGCAGATAAAGGATGGTATAATTCATGTTTATGAGAATGCTGAGGCCCTGAAACAAGAGCAAGCTTACAGCCTTCCTTACCCCGACCTTGAGACCTTTGCTATAGACCTGAGCCATATACTTGCAATGATAGCTGATGGCCCAACGTGAGTGCAAAAGCTTAGTCAATATTTTGAACAGACTGACATTACAAACCTTTTGGCTGACACTGAATGACATTTATTGCATTTTACTCTAAACTGTTTCGTTACTTCGCCCCGTAGAAAATCCTACTGTCACAGACGGCTGAACTTCCTGGGCTCCAAATTCTACCTGCATGAAATGCTGAATGAAATGGCGGAACTAAAAGAGCTGAAGAGTGTTCCGCACAGAGACTTCTACAATGTTAGAAAGGTTGGCTGAACTTTTTCTGCTGAGTCTACGATGCCCCAGACAGCGGAGAGGGGCTGACGCACTTAGAGCAGAAGCTATTCATAACTTTAGTGCTTTCAGTATAAATAAATACCACTTTATAGGGATGCTGTGAGTTGTCCAGTAAACCCAGTGCCACTGTCTGACTTGTGTCAAACACAGGTGGACACACACATACATGCTGCCGCTTGCATGAACCAGAAGCATCTGCTGAGATTCATACAGGCCACATACCAGACAGAAGCAGATCGAGTGGTCTTGGAAAAAGGCAATAAGAAGCTCACACTCAAGGAGGTCTTTGACAGCCTCCACATGGACCCGTACGACCTCACTGTAGACTCTCTGGACGTGCACGCTGTAAGAGAACTCAAAGCTTTCTGCCATTCTACTTGTTCCTATGTCAGCATGCACACAGATGAGGCAATAACTCGGTGACTATAAATGACCGTTTGGTTATTTATCTTTACAAACAGCTTAACGGTTCCTGTTAATTTCTACTGCAATCACTTTAATGAAATGAAAATGTTGTGATCGCCACTGCGCTGCATGAGCCTCACTGTCTGACCCATCAATTATTCTTCTAGGGAAGGCAAACGTTTCATCGGTTTGATAAGTTCAACTCAAAATACAACCCTGTGGGGGCCAGCGAACTGCGGGAGATTTACCTGAAAACAGACAACTACATCAAAGGCGAATACTTTGCACGTATCATTAAGGTATAATATGAGTTAAAGCACTAACACCACTTAAAGACCTGCTTAGCTGTAGCTAAGCTGAAATGATGTAAAGGCAGCACACTACATGAATCAGAAAGGATAATATTAAGGGTAAATCACTGCAGAAAAAGTACTGTATATTAAATATGCAGAATTTATTTGCTATTGTTTTGGCCTGTCATGTTTGGCAGCTTTGGTGTGTGCAAATCCGGATTTCACTTGATGGCAACAAAATAGGAGGCACAGATGCAATTCAACAATTAAATAATGATATTTATACTTTTCTTCTTTCAGTCTCTTTGAAACACATAACTGAAGGACATTATCAGCTTCTTCTCAAGTGAATCTCTATGAAGTACAACTTCATCTAGAGCTACAGATGTACAGTCCTTGCCCTGGTTTGCAGTCTCAGTGTGCCGGTTGATTTAGAGTGCAGAACAAGCACTACCAATGCCAGCTACAGCCTCATATTGAGCTTTACAAGATCCCGTTAGCAGCTGAATAATAATGAGGACAACTAGTTAGCAGTGCCAGCTGTCATGGAACGCATGAAGGGCTTTATTTTCCCCCCCATTCAGACAAAAGATATACAAAATGCTAAAGCAAGCCAACAAATATATTTGTAAGGCCTGACCAAATAAAGCCTGTGTGTGTGAAACATTGCATTTACTCATGTTTAAACTTGAAACTGTAGGCTGTTGTTTGACTACAATTGACATTTTTATCAGCGTAACTTGAACTGATCCCTGGATATTAACTAGCTACACTAAAAGCAATGAAATACAGGCCAGCATCCCCAGAGATTAAATTATAAGATGCTAACTCACATGTTCAGGATGTTCCCAGTTTGGTTCCCATATTTTTTTTTTCTAGACATTATGACAAAGCCCAGACATAAATAATGAAATGAACAATGGCTGAATTCCAGAAAGGTGCTTTTACTTCAAGGCCCTGGTGTTGTGCACGCTGAGTCACTGTGACACTTTGATGCATTCAAATGTTGCTACACGTACAAAGATTTGAATCATGTTTCATTATGGATTGGAATAAGATATATATATATATATATATATGTGTGTGTGTGTGCGCGCGTGTGTATATATGCGTGTGTGTGTATATATGCATATGCATGCCTCACACGCACTGATAGTGCTGCTCATCTAAGTGATGCTTTTGAACATGCAGTAAAAAGCACTTTGCTGAAACTTGGAAACAGCACAGACACAAAGTGCTGTCATATCTGTCCACTGAGCAGTTACAACTAGTCACTTCTGCTTTATCAAGAAACATCCTGTTTCTTCCTGTGGTTTGTCATCCGTTTCAGGAAGTCGCTGCGGAGCTGGAGGAGAGCAAATACCAACATGCCGAGCCCCGTCTGTCAATTTACGGGCGCTCTGCGAGCGAGTGGGAGAGCCTAGCAGGGTGGTTCATCCAGCATAAGGTCCACTCACCCAACATGAGATGGATGATCCAAGTGCCCAGGATATAGTAAGCATCAACTGAAAGCTAAATCCAGCATAATTGGGTTCTAAATAATTACACTTCCCAGTCAACTGTTCTCAATAAGCAAACAAACTGTAAAATATTTGCGTCATATGCAGGAAGATGGGTTAACTTTGCTCCTCTTGTCTTGCAGTGACATTTTCAAGTCAAAGAAATTAATCCCAAGCTTTGCCAAGATACTGGAGAATGTGTTCCGCCCACTCTTTGAGGCTACTATCAACCCTCAAAAGCACAAAGCAGTCCACGTGTTCTTAAAATATGTAAGTGTCAAAAGGGAGAAGTTTTAATGTGCAATAGCAACCAGATACAGACGTGGACAAATTTAATGGTACCTTTCCACAATTAAATAAACAAAAAGCATAATCATCTGATTCTTATATCAGCTTACATGAGAATCAGATGATTATTTTATGCTACTTAACAAAATGAAAACGGCATGGACAAAAAGGTGGTACCCTTAATATAATACTTTGTGGCAACACCTTTTGCAGCAGTCAGTACCAACAAGTGACCTCTGTACTTCACAATAAGACGTCTGCATTTCCAAACAACAGGTAGTTTGGCCCACTCTCTCAGGTTTGAAGGATGGTGACTCCACACTGCACTTTCAGATGTTTCCATAGATGCTTAATAGGATTAAGATCCTGTCTCATGGAGTGCCATTTAAAAATAGTCCAAAGTTTTATTCCCAGCTGTTCGTAAGTGCTTTTAGCTGCATGTTTTGAGTCATTATCCATGACCTGCGACTGAGGCTGCGCTTTCTGAAACTGGGCAGTATTTTTCACACCAGCATGCTTTCATTGTGCTCTGCCCAGATTATAGGTTCCCTGTACCAGATGAAACAAAGCTGCCCCAAAACAAAAGCATCCCCTTACATGTTTCACAGTAGGCTTGGTGTTCTTCTCTTATAAAGGTTCATTTTTTCTTTAAACAAAGAGCTGATGTGGATGGCCCAAAAGCTCTAGTTCTTTCTCCTCAGTCCAAAGGACATTCTCTTAGAAACTTTGGAGCTCATTTTGGTGAATTCCACTGAAATGATTCATTGTTTCAATGAACTGCAAGGAAACAAACAAATGTATCCATGTCTGTCCATTCATTTCAGTGTTGTGTTATATATACTTTATGTTTTGCAAATGTGCTGATGTGAATCTGTTTTCCTGTAGGTGACGGGATTTGACAGCGTGGATGATGAATCTAAACACAGCGACCACATGTTCTCTTACAAGAGCCCAAAGCCTGAGGCATGGACCACAGATGACAACCCTCCCTACACCTATTATCTGTTCTACATGTATGCCAACATCATGGTTCTCAACAACCTCCGCAAGTAAGCCCCGCCCATTAATCTCATTTAATGCTACATGGCTTCCATGTATTAGTGCACTAAGTAATTATGGATCTCTCTACAGGCAACGAGGACTGAACACCTTCCTGTTCCGTCCTCACTGTGGAGAGGCAGGTTCCATCACACACCTCGTCTCCGCCTTCCTGACAGCTGACAACATCTCCCATGGACTCAACCTTAAGAAGGTTAAAACCCTAAAATCATATTGAGGTTTGATACTCATCGTCTTTTGTTTGCTGATGGCACAAGATGCCGACAGATGACGTTTTCTGCAAACAGGACTAGTACCATACCTACTGTTCCACTGCCATCAGTAACGAGCAGTGACACGCTAATCCACACAAGTGCCTGTTTTTAGTTGTCACATTTTAGCTCATAGTAGATTAAAAAGGGCCCGTGTGAATGAGGCGTGTTGGGTAGAATACCATTTACAATCCAGTTGATGTCTAAACACCAGAGAAGTTCCTGCTGTGTAATATAATATAAAAAAAAGACAATATGACAACTCAAAAACTTCTGCAGGACAAAAACCTTTTGAATTTTGATGAGAAAGTCAATATTGATTTAACGCTTAGCTGAAATAACTTCTGATAATTAGGAAGACTTGCGTGTCTGCACCATCTACAAACATGTTCCCTTGAACTTCTACTTGTTCTGCTTGTAATTTCGTTTAGTTTTCCCATAAATCAAATGAAAATAACAAAACAAAATCGTTCTACTCGCATTACTATGTTGTGTCTCCTCCCCAGAGCCCAGTGTTGCAGTATCTATACTACCTGGCCCAGGTCCCAATTGCCATGTCTCCACTGAGCAACAACAGCCTGTTCCTAGAGTACTCCAAGAACCCCCTGAGAGAGTTTCTGCACAAGGGCCTGTGTGTGTCCCTGTCCACCGACGATCCCATGCAGTTCCACTACACCAAGGTCAGAAACACAGGAGAATTTTTCTTTTACTTTTTCACAGTCACTTTGATCACAGTAATTTGCTCCAGTCTGGTGACATCTGTGAGACTAATGGAATAATCACTGTCAGCATGTAGTGCACAGAGAAATACAATAAGATATTTCTCTCTTCTTAAAGGGTGCTGTACAAATAGACTTGCCAGCCTAATGTAATCATAACATTTCATTTGTTAATATCAGTTTGTTGAAACATTTCAGGAGGCCTTGATGGAGGAGTATGCCATTGCAGCTCAGCTGTGGAAGCTGAGCACTTGTGATTTGTGTGAGATTGCCAGGAATAGTGTCCTGCAGAGCGGCCTCTCATATGAGGTAAGGTCAGACCTTTTGTGCTCGGGGGATGCATAACTCTTTAAAAGTACTTATTGTGAAATCATGTGTTTGAAAATAGGTGAAATAATAGATAAACTAAAAACTTCTTATTTATTTTTTTTTGTCCCAAACTTTTATATTAAATATGAACTTACGTTGACCTGCTGCCAGGCATGTTTAAAAAGACAAAAACAGGACTTTTTTTGGAAGTTTTAAATCCTGTTACTTCTGGTATAAAACTAACAGCATTTCATTAAAAGGTTTTTATACAAACAGTCACATATTATGGTGGTAGTGTGATGGTCTGGGGCTGCTTTGCTTCTTCAGGAACTAGATGACTTATCATTATTAATAAAAGATCAGTTCATGCCCTGAAGTTCAAACTGACTTGGGTTTAAACAGCAGGACGGTGATCTCAAACACACTAGCAGTTATTGCTAATGATTGACTGTAGTTAACAACCAGTTATTAGGTTTAGGGGTAATTACATTGACTGCATATTTTTTTCTGTGCAATGAACCCTACAATAAGCTAATTCTGGAAAATATTATATGTATTTGCAACTTTCCAACCTCCCATCTTTTTAACCCTGCTATCCACAGGAGAAGAAACACTTCCTTGGGCCCAACTACCTACAGGATGGACCGAAGGGCAATGACATCAGGCGGACAAATGTAGCACAAATCCGCATGGCCTATCGTTACGAGACTCTGTGCAATGAGCTCAGTTTTCTAGTGGATGCAGTGAAGACAGAGTTCGGCCAGAGTTCAGCTCAGTGACTGAACACACCGACACAAACTGTGCTTGGATACGTCACACAGGGATAAAGGGGCACGGGCCAGAGAGCACATGTTTTAAACACCCTCTCTAAATGTTCCTGATGCTTATTAGGAAAAAATTGAGTGCTCTCTACATATTGAATGCTTGTGGGTAAAGGTGGTGGTGTTTTGACCTCATGTCACAAAAATGGAAACGTGATTGTAACACCTTCCGGTCAGCATGTATAACGTTTCATTAGAATAACAGTTTATTTTCATTTTGCAAGTTGTTTACTGTGAATGTGGCTATTGGATTGACACATTAAGAAGGGGGAAAATTGTTTCAAAGTTGCAAAGCAACGATTGGTTTTTGTTCTGCATGTTCTCTGCTTGAAGATGGTATATGTTTGTGGTCAGACTAAGCCATGTGCATGGATTTCAGGCACGATCATAATTTTGACAGACGTTAATGAAAAGCCAGGTAAACATTTACAGTGAAATCTGTATTTAAGACCTGTGTTACACTCACAAACATGTAACTGTTTAGAATTTGTTTTTTTTGTTTGTTTTTTTTTACACACATGTGATGTCATTTTTAAATAGTTTTCCATTCCTAAAATAAAGGGTACAGAAATGTCAGAAATGTTTGTCGTGAACTTTCTTTGAACCAACCTGCCATTAAGTTACAGAGGAAATAGATGCTGTTTAAACTGAGCAATCATCTGCTATCTGCACACAACATGCAAGGGGATGGGTTTCAAAACCTTCCACATATGTGAGTGTTTTATCATCATGATAGCGGAACCAGGAACAGTTGTGATCGGGAATACAAATTTCTAATTGCAAAAGAGGGATCATGATGTCAGCAAATATTTCTGAATCTCTTTCGAAGCTAAACATCTGACACTAATTTGATAAGAATGCTAGCTGATGTTTAAAAAATAAATAATAAGAAAAAAAAAAAAAAGCTGCCAGTCTCTCGGCAGCTTTTGTGTAACCTTAACTTACGATGCCACTTTTATATAAGAAGGCTTTTGAGGGCGTTAAATCTTGACAGGTTAAAATACCTTATGGAATGTTTTATCACAAAGTTCGGTTAAAAATACAAAAACAAAATATCATGTTTTTCACTTTTTAAATTTAAAAAAAAAAAAATTTGCTCCCTAAACCAAGTGGAAGGAGTAGCCATTAGGGATAAGTCAATCAATAACTTTTATTCATGAAACAGTGCCCAAGCCTGAAGGCAACACATTAGATAATAATAATTTGCAAAGTTGATAGACACTAAGACAAGCTTTTTAAGTTTTGTATCTTAACTACAACATGGCAGACATTGCTTCTGTCAGAGCAGCTCTGGCCTCTGCAAAATAAATAACAGGTCAAAATCAGCCCCATGTGCCCATTAGCAAATGTTATCACTTTAAATCCCCATAACCTTTGGCGTTTTTTTTATGTGCAGTCATTAAACCACACAAAGAAGTAGTTTTTACTCTTATTTTTAAATGAAACTTCCCACACAGCCATTGTTCAGACCTGTAGAACAAAGCTAATGTGAGCCATGTAAAACTCAAAAACTGAAGACTCTGAATTTTGCCTTTACACTAATCAGAGACCTGACACTGACAGTGGTTACGACATCAACTATTCACACTTGTGAAACAGACTGTTGTGAGTTGACTTGAACAGTTAAACAGGGGTTGTTTTTTTGTTTTGAACATCTAATTACTTGGCTCGATTAAAGGGAGACTGTCGAGAAATTTTAATTTTTACTTTAAAAAAAAATGAAAACAGGCATCCAGTCTACCAGAACACAAACCCAATAAGTACAAAATAGTGAGCATCTCTTTATTAATGATAATGCTATGGGAACGCATCTGTTTTATTACACTTCCTTTCACTCGCTTTCAAATAAAAGTAGCCTTACTGATGCTTGGACTCCTTTCAGAAGCAATGCAGGATAATGCTGCCACCTCATGGTTGCAACATCATATACATCATACACGGCACTTTATCTTTTAGGGCATGTTTAAAAATATGAAACTGGTTTATGTAGAATCAGATGCAGGTATGCTCGTTAATTTTTAAAATGTAAGAGTTTTTGGAATACTTTCTGAACTGACCACGCAGTCATGTAACCACAAGATCAGATCTTGTTTTCCGAACAGCTTGTTTAAAGAGTTGCACATCGTTTGAGCCTGTAAAATCTCAACTTGAATGAATGGATTAAATTGCCAGATAACATTTTATTAATCTCTTTGTTACTTTGCAGAAACACCCAGAGAACTGAGGTGTCAAAATGTGACAGCAGTGGGAAAAAAAGAAAAAAAAAATACCCCAAAAGTTTTACCTTTGGTCACATAAAATTCTAACTTTAGTATAGTTGAACTGAAACAATATTACTGAAAATTCCCAAACTGTTGTCTCCTAAATAGAAAAACTTATAATAAGTTAAAATATATGTGATAAATTGCAAAAACTGACAAACTCACCGAACTTCACACCACAAAGATCTAGATAACCAATTTCTTTTATTACAACTTTAATTAAGGATTTAATAAATTATAAAGATTAAAGTTATTGCATATTAACATTTAATAAAATCAACACTTTAAATCCACTTAAACAAAACAATTTTAACTCATAATTTAACTGTAACTCATATATGATATCAACTTGGATGGATGGAATAGCAGTTTTGGGAGTGCAAACTAAAAGATTTCTACAACAGTCTGATTAAAATAGTCTTAATAAGTAAATGTAAACACTTTTAGAAAAATCAGCACAGCTGACAGGCAAAGGTGATTTACAACAGTTAAGACACCACAATAAGCCAAGTCATTAAAATCACATGAGACTATTCAGTCCTGTGTCCTGAACTGCACCAGAACAGGATTTTAGTACAGATTCACATAACACAGCTCATGGTGCATGTCATGTGGGGTACAAACATGCAGGGATACATTGCACAGACATCCAAACAGCTTTATAGATGGAACATAAATTTTCACTTTACTGCTTGTCCAGAAGCCCTGGCAAATACGACAAGTATGTTTGGTGTCTTGGATTTGCACATGAAGGAAGAATAGGACATTTTGGGAAATAATGCTTATTTGCTCTTTGCCAGAGGTTTAAGATTTGATCAATACCAATTTACTGTCTGTATGTTCACTGCAAGGCCAGAGTCAGTTCCCCAGTTTAGCACAGAGACTACAAACAGAATGAAAAGAGCCTGATGCTGTCCAAAAGTTGAAAACAGTCCTGCAGGGACTTCATGAAGCAACTTAGCCATGAATCAGTCTACAGCAAAAAATCACCTTTAAACTTCTCTATTTTTCACATATTAAACAAATGAGATATAATTAAATATAACATGTTAAAAGATGATTTAATAACTCTGGCTACAGCCAGCTTTCTCCTTGTTTCCACTCTTTGTATTAGGATAATCTATCTGCTGTCCTACATTTACAGACATCTGACTTTCCCTGGACAGCAAACAGAGTAATGATTTAAATTATGTGAATGAGAGTCATACTTATCAAACTTTACAAGAAAGTGCAACTGTGTCTCTCTCATTCACATCGAAGGAAGGCAATGTCAACATGTATCAGCATTTGTTTTATAAAGTGCCTAGTTAACCCCAACCACCTGTTCTTCAGTAGTACTTTAAGCAACATTTGGTTATTCTGTGTTCCATTAAAAAGTTACAATTTATTGTAATATACAAATACAGATTTTTATTTTACTTCAAACAACATATCACAAAACTCCATAAAGTACCACATCAACAATACTCTGGTTTCAAAAAGCATCCTGGGATTTTAAGGACTTAAAAGAGGAGATTTTCATTTTTAGAAGCTGTCACAAAGAATATAAAGAGAAGAAACCTGCTGGATTCTTTTCTATCTTGCTCTTTAGGGGGGAAAAGTCTACTCATGTGGGTATATCTCCCTTTTCTATGTACTTAGCTAAGTATTCCACATTTTCAAGCCTGTATGAGTGGCCTCCCTCATCAGCCAGATTAGGGAAGTAGTCTCTGAAGATCAGATATTACCCACGATTCGCTGGCAGCAGTCACCCGCAGACGACACGCTAGGTCGCTGTGGCTCTGGCCACCCCTACAGAAACAGAAGAGGGTGCGGAATAATTACTGTTTGTGTTTAAATAATAGGAAGTTTACATTTTTCAGTAACAAATTTTCATCATCAATTCATCAATTGCTGCTCGTATACAGAGAAAACACAACCTTTTTTATTATTTTCTACAGAGGAAGGCAACTTAAATGGGCTTTCTACCTTTTTTAATAGAAATATGTCTGAAAAATCCTGAGGGTTTGCAATCAAGGGATTAACCTGTGAAAATAATATCCCTCTGTGTTCTAAAAATGTGTGAAAGTTTTAACATGACCCGTCAGTCAGCCCCCTGGCTTTGCCTCTGGAAGAGAAATCATTCTGCTGCAAAGAAATTATATAATTTGTGCAGCTTGTGGGGCATTAAAGAAACATTTATGTAGTCTTACAGCAGTGACACCTGTGGTGAGCAGGAAAAAATGCATTAACTGCATTGTCAGGCCGCTTGGAGACTAGGACTGAAAACACAACTTTTGATATTAGCAAAAGTATAATGGTTTTAATGGCACGTATGTTCAAACACTATCATTACTGCCCAGCTGGCAAATATAAGATCAAGTGGGTGTGTTCAAAACACTGAATGCACTTGCATAAGAATCTGTCTGAGCTGGGAATCACACATGTTCGTCCTGAGGCACCAAAACCTTTAAAGCCTATAAAGGAGTCTTTCTTTTTTGTTCCAAACAAAACAACGACCAAACTACGGTTAAGTTGTCTAGAAAAGCTTTAGCTGAAACCTTTTAATAGCTTTTTAAAATGGTGACCCAACAGCTAAGTTTTTAGACCACAAACATGCCCCAGTAGTGAGGTCCCACTTTGATTTGGCTGCAATGATCTTTGCTGTATGTTGTTCCCATACTCTCTTTCCCCATATTTCCTGTCCATTTTCACTATCAAATAAAGTCATAAAAATATTTACAATTGTTGAATGTGCTATAAAATGTATGCTTTATGTCATGCCTGCCTGACCTGCTGGCCTGGCAGGAGTCAGTGGAGGGAAGATCATTAGAGGGGCTCTTTGCAGACGGCACCTCAGTTGTCTGGCTTGTGATGTCATGGTACAGCTTGATGAACTGATACAGGTTCATGATCTTTGACGCTTCCACCATGCCATTGTCCTTATTGAGCTGTGAGGAAGAAAAGGCAATCATGTGACTTAATGACTGGTAGTGCATGCAGTTCCAGTCTTACACTGTGCTAAAAATAGCTGGATTTAACCCACCAATGACAGGCTTCTCAAGCCCAGCAGGGGTTTTTAATTCAAGCTACCAATTGATAGCTGCTATCAGCAATCTATTACAGGATGTATTTCTCTAGGGGCAGTAGGCTGACATTAAAATTACTTTTCCCCTTGGCCCTATCCCTCAGGTTTCCACATATAAACATTTTACAGGAGTATGGTTTCACTCACATCTGTGCCTCTCTGTCATAAATGTGTGGGCAGATGCCTCTGTTGGCATGTGGGGGAGGCTCTTTGGTCTCACCTTGGTACACACAACCCTGACAGCCACCTTCCACAAGGCTGTAGCATCAGATCCTGGCTGCACCTCAAACAGCAGGTGCTTCTGCTGTCCAGCAGCTAGCTTGGCCGTACTGAGAGAGACGCAGGAGAGAGGGGAGAGGTTATGTTTATCTACATAAACCATTCCAACCATCCACCATAAGCCAAGGAGATTTTTTGATCTATTTCTCATCATGATGAATATTAAAAAGCATATTTTCATTGCTCCTTCTTTTCCAGGTGTTTTCATTGATTATTTTCATCAATAACACTGCACTGCGCTCTTTATTTTGTTTTCACATTTAACTTTTTTTTCAGAAATGCTATAACAAAAACTTTCTGTACTCCACCTTCTGCTGCATTATCATCCCTTGCAGCTATTACCTCTAGGAGTTTGTAAACTATAGGTAAACTGGCAGAACTGTGTCTAATGCTGGGGGAATAAGGAAAGCCAAATCCCATATGTCATAAAAGCACTGACGCCAGTAGTCAATCTGAAGAGTCCATGTAAAACTAGCCCAAAGGTACACTTTGTGAAATAGGTCAAGTTTCTCCACCTTTCCATTCTGCACAAAAACTGTTTGTCTTAAAGAAAAGCTATTTGTTGTACTGGAAAGCTAATCATCTTTAACAGACTTACACGTCATTAAGTTCAGCCACTCTTGCTAGAAACTCCTCGTAGCTTAGGTAGCCACTGTCACGAACCAATCCGGCATGTTTCACCAGCTTCTCAGGCAGATGGTTCATCACCGCCTGACCTGAGATCTGCTGACCCATCCCGGCAGCAGTAGAACTCACACAAGAGCAGAGGCAAAAGGCAGCACCTCATTCAGTTCTTCCAAACCTGGTGAGAAATGATTGCCTTAAATTATTAGTGTGTTAAATTAATACTTTGGTTCAAGGAACACATACAAAATATAGCGAAAACATACAAAAATGAAGCGTGCATTCATCTATATTAAAAAATTATGCTGTGGCACAGATGATCTTAGGCCTTAGAAAATATGGCAAGTACATAAAGCATACCAAGACCCAAAATTTAACAAGCCAAATTTTAAAAAGGAGCAAAAGGCATAGGACCAAGATAAAGAAGTGTACCTTTCTGTCTGGTATAAATGAAAAGTCTCCCTCTCACATTCAGCTGGTTCAGAATGCAACAGCTCAGCTTCTTAGTGGACAATGTCACATCACCTCAGTCTTTGGTTTCCTCTACTGTACATTTTAGAGCTGACTTTTAAAGCATGTTTGGGTCCTAGCTGCCTAACAGAGATATTGGCCCCAAAATGAGCCGGTTTGCAGCCTTAGCTTCACAGCTGGGCTTTCTTGGCCATCCCAAGTTTTTTGGCTTAAATCTAAGCATCGAGTCGTTCTAAGAAACACCTTTATCAAATTGCTTTCACATGATATTGTTTGTCTTTTGCGTTTCTCCTTTCATCATCTCTTATGGTTTCACAATGATTTGTGTATTGCTTTTTACTGAATTCTCTTGTGTAATTTACTGTTATAGTTGTTCGCCCCGGCCTTTGATTTTTTATTTTTTGCATTGCTCGTCTTAAAAAGTTACTATTACACTCTTAATCCCTTTAAATCTTAGTTGGAAAGGGACAGAATATTAATAAAATACAACTAGATAATTAAAAAGACTAACATGAGTATCAGACAATAACAAACTCATCCTCTCCCACCGACTAACTCGAGACTTCCTGTGGCTGCATGCATACATCATGCATACATATCGATGTGTCAAACCTCACGGAGACCTCACTATAATCTATAAGTCATAAAAATGAACAGCCAAATGCTCGCAGCGACAGCAGCTCTGCTGTATTAGCTAAATTAGCACCAACATCCAGCGGCGCTAACAACATGGGCGTTTATTTTAGACTTCAACGTAAGAACCGAATAGCAGCAGCTACTGGATCGAAAGTACTTATGCCTGCAGAGTTACAGACCTTTCCAGACAGTAAACCTCAGTTTAAACTTCACAACTCCAGTAATAGCGTAATACTGGGGGGCAAACTGCTAACAACTAGCTGCATTACTTTGCTTGAAACTTAACCAAGACCAGAAGAAGCGAAACGTAGAAAATAAATACATAAAAATTGGATAAATATGACCCTCTGCTGCAACTGTGACACGTAGGTGCTTCTTACCAAACAGCGCAGAGTCCACGTAGGAGGCACCATCCAAATTTCACTACTAGCTTCGCTTTTAGCTTCTGTTTGTCTTGGTACAACAACACTGGCGCTGCTTCATGACGTCAGAGTGTGACGCGCTTACGTCAGTCGTTTGCGTTAGTAATAATAATGAGATTAATGATAAGCAAACAAACAAAAAATTAAATAAATAAATATTAAACCTACACAAAATTTACCTGCTGAAACTTGTTTTGAGAAGATTCAAAATAAATGATAAGTTTGGTCTATAAAGTAATTCGTTCCCTGTCATTTCCCCCCCCACTTTATACACTGAAGAATGATCTGGATGTTTAAAAAAAAACAACTTACCGAATGTCTGATGTAGTATTTTATTTTAGTCAAAATAACAATAAATAAATAAATAAATAAAATAACATAAATATAACCAATATAATAATAATAATGTCAAATGTCAAAATAGCAGCCAGCTCACCAAAATTAAAGTTTAAAAGTTCTTCTAGATCCAAGTTGTTTGGATTATACTGTTTTGTTCCAAACACTATAAATCTGAATGTTTAGTACACCAATAATGTGAATCCTTTCTAGAATATATTTCTCCATCAAGAGCCCAGACTGCATGCTATATACAATTTGGGAATAACTGTAGTGATTTTTGAGCACTGTGGTTCTCTCTGTAGGATCTTTACTGTACCATAGACAGCACTTTGAGAGGATTGTTATGGTGAATTACTGCTATATAAATAAAACTGCACTGGACTCATTAGTTGTACTTTGATCAGCGATGATGGCAAAGTGCGCTCATCCTTTTAGAGAAAAAGTGTGAAAACATGGAGAAGGAAATGCACAAAACAAAACAGTTACCTGCTTTATCAAGTTGCTCTTTCACATTAATGGTCTCAGGAGATTGTTTAGCAGGACTCTGGAGTCTGCCTGTCCTGCTGTTAGTGGTCCACCATGTGAATGGATGATAAAAACCTTCTGACCGACTAGCAGGTGTAGTAGGCCCCTACTGGCTCTTATCTGTAGGGGCTCATTACCACTAATAATGTTCACTGAATGACATCCAAAATATTTCTTTCATCAATCTCACTGCTTTAGTTCATTGAGGTTTGCAGGTATTTGGATATGCACAAATCTCTTAAGGTCTCAGTGTCACATTTCATCAGGTTTAAGTCCAGACTGTGACTTTTCTTTTTCAGCCATTCTGTTTTAGATTTGCCGCTGTGCTTGAGATCATTGTCCTATTAAACGGACTGGTTCCTATATAGCCCTTTTCTGCTCTACTTTAGCCCTGAAGGTGCTTTATACAACATGTCACTCATTCATACCCATTCATACTAGATTCTACACCTAAGTGCTTTCTATCTAACATTCATACTCCAATAAATGCATCAGAGGAATTTAGGGTTCAGTATTTTGCCCAAGAATACTTTGGCATGCAGAGGCATTCATGGTTGACTGCAAGGTGCCCAGATTCTGTGGCTGCAAAACAATCACTCCTCCAACACTGTGCTTGACAGTCAGTGTGAGCTATTTGTGCTGATATGCTGTGTTTGGTGCTGTGCATCATGGCCAAACATCTCCACATTGGTCTCATCTGTTTGTTCAGATTAGTAACTTTGCAGATCTAAGCCATGTTGCCATGTTCTTTTCAGATAGAAGAGGCTTTCTGGCAAGCATTCCAAACAAGCCATACTTGTTTAGTCTTTTTCTAATTTTGCTCTCATGAACTTTAACATTTTACATGCTAACTGAGACCTATAGAGTGAGATGTAGCTCCTATGTTTTTTGCAGTTTTTCTGAACATTGCACTGTTTGATCTTGGCATGAGTTTGCTGAGACGTCCACTCCTGAGAAGATTATGGCGTTGCTTTCACACATCCCTGAATGCTCCAGACCCACTAGCTTTTGTTTTAATGGAGGTGGTCACACTTGATGATTAGTTAATCAAGTGCAGAGCATTAAAGGTGTACCTAGCTTTTCACATGACTGTACATTATAGTTTCTGCACAACCATGTTGAAGCACAGAATTAAGTCTTATTGTCATGCATGGTCAAAAAAAACTCATGGTTACAATTTTTTAACTTGTCAGGCCCTAATATTTCCAAGTAATTGAAGAAATAGGAATATTAATAATCAGATGTCTGGTATAAGGTTGAAAAATAGTGGTTCTGTCATCTTTCTCATAAAAGTGCAGGGGGACGCTGATGGGAGAGTGATTTGGATTGCACATGATGGCAGGAGGTCAGGGCGGCAGAAGGTGATTTAAAAAAAAAGCAAGAGGAGGTAGTAAATGTGATGAGGAGAGGATGAAAGGGACAATACATTAGACTGGAAGCTACCTGGGGACAGATATAAGTGAATATAATGTAAGCCTCAGGAGGAAGATATCACAAAGTAAAAGGTGAAGAAACACTTATACCTGAAGCAAAGCATGAGGGGAAAAGTCCCAGAAGATTGCTGCTGAAAATGATGTGCACAGGATGAATAAAAATGAAGGAAAAGCATTGAACTTAGTTCTTATGAGCTGAAAACTCATTTGGTGTTTGGCTCCATCAGTAATCATGCCATCTGTTTATTTCTGGCAACCTCAACACCTGAAAGGGAGTCACGCAGAGGAGAAGCTGCAGCACAGACGACACCTGTAACACTCTCAGACCAGAGCAGCGACATTCTTCATGGCTTACTGTGCTTCATACATGGTTGCACTTTGTTTATTTACAGTCAGCCCCACTCCTCTGCAGCGTAAATGATATTCCTTCTGTTTACTATGCATAATATTTATTTGCATATCTGTTCATCCTGAAAGAAGAATTATGTCCCATCAGTTTCCCAGATGGTGAAGCATCTTCAGGCAAAACTGTGACTCTTTCTGGGCTATACACACACACACACACACACACAATACAAAGATTTACTATAAAAAGCTCCAAAATGGTATTATGTTAAAATATAAATATTTAATCATTTAAGCTTTTTTCACTCTAGAGCCAGGTTTCTCAAAGGTTGGCCCGTGGTACTGCATACAAAAAAACATACTATGGCACATTTCACACTTTATGTATAATTCTGATATTGCTGTTCAGGACAAAAGCACGGGGCACATTTGTTCTAGTCATCATAGCAGACTAAACTCTCCACTGACAAATACAGATTGGTATCAAGGAATGCTACCTCACCAATGGTTAACAAAAAAAGCATCATAAAAATGAGATCACACTTACCAACACAAATCCCCATCGCAAGTGACAAGCACACAAAACTGTGGTTTACTCGTGCTTTGGAGATTTTGACATATCGCTGCACGAAACAGAGGCCCTAAAATATGAAATTTAAATTTAGCTGCCTCGCTTTCTGCACACTGCCTGTTACAGTTATAAGATTTTTAAAAGTTACTCTTTGTTTTACTTATAATAACACTATACTGTATAGACTATTATTATAAGCAATAACAGTCTATAAACCTTCAATGCAAAATTTTGGTCATATTTTATGATATGTGTATCCCTTAGGTCAATAGGTAATCTGTAAATTTTCAGTTGTTATTTTTTGAATTTACCACAAGGTGGCAGCAAAGTACTCCAAAGAGCATATTTGTCAACTCCCACAGATTCATTTAAAACTCACCAAAAATACCTAATGACAAAAACGAGAGCTTTTAGTTAATATTATACTGTTTAATTACATTTCTTGCCCATCTTAATTTTTTTGCCAATTCATTTTGCATTTGTATGAGTAACCTCACACAGGTGGTAGATTCTTTTAACTCAATTCAGGGATGATGATCGTCTGAATATTTTTTTAACAGTATTACACAGCTTGACTTCTCCTTTTTTAGGCATGTACTTACACTGAACAGCAGGTGCAAATTCTTTTTTATTAATCATTAACAGATTGTCAGACAGTTCTATCTCAGGAACTTAGAAGTCCTCACTCACAACATCAAGCACAGTTAGTTTAATGACCTTTGAAAACACTTCCCTATATTTTTTTGAAAACTGTGTTTAATATTAGATGTAGGTAACAGCTATTCCATGCTCCTGCTCACTTTTTTTAGACAATATTAAAAAAGGTAGCTGATAAGTCTTTGTGCCATAAAAATGTTTTTGTTTACTTTACACTTGTGTATTCCCCCCCCCCCCACTGTGGATTCAAAAAGTAAGGAGTAAGTTTATCTTTTGAAGCACAGACTCTGTGGAAAAACCCTTGGGGTTCACTAATTGAAAAAAAAAAAGAGATATAATACCAGCCAAGTTTGAATATTTTTATATACAGATTTTCTGAAAATGAACAGAAGTATAAAAGCTCCATACTGTACACATCGGTCAGTTTGATACATCACAATGAAAACATACAGCAGATCTCTGGCCAACCCAAGAAAAACGTGGATTGATTTGAATTCAGCAAACAGTACAAGTCCCGAATGAACTCACAGCATCTGCATCCAAAATCACCACAAGCAGAGAATCATTTAAAAAGCTTTACTTCTATAATTGAGCGACAGGCTGTGCGGTCCATAAACTGACGCTTCTTATGATGAGCCATTCTTTCTGGCTGGCAGTAATGACAATTCGTACGCACTCAATATCAAAGCCTATCTTGTGGTCCACATTGTTAACCTCAATGTTTCCAACTTTAAACTCCCCCAGTGTGATGTAGGATGTGCACTGCCTGCCCTGTTTGGTGTCCACAGACTTCTGGCCCACTTCCAGAGCTCCGTGGTGAAGAATGTCATTTTGTCTGTCCTCTGTCCCTGTCAGAATTTTAATTCTGGTGATTTTTGTCGGTTTGTTAAAGATTATGATAAAGAAGTCTCCAGTGCACGGAGGTTTCCCCCAAAAATACTCATCAACGATACTGCTGTAAGCCTTGGTGGCGTCATAGTTTTCAAAGACATTGATGTTTGTGTAAAGGCTGGCAGGAGGGTTGTCGGGAATGTCTATGGAGTCTTCCTCAAAGTCATCGTCCTTCAGCTTGTTCTCAGCACCTTTATAAGAGGAGTAGTAGCCCATGTGCTGGAACAGTGAAGGCTTGAAGCGGATCACGTCCTTCTGTGCCAGCAGACCTCTGAAGTGGATGAGGAGCCAGTCGCAAGGCATTTCCTGGTAGAACATGAGCAGGAAATGAGCCAGGCGTGGCAGGTCTCTGGAGTGATACAGCTTCCCGATGTACCCCAGCTTTGAGAATTCCAACATCACCCAGTAGGAACCTTCTCTGGAGGTGATCACCTTCTTCAGTGCCGTCAGGAAGTTCCTGGAGCAGCGCACATCGTCCTCTAACATCATGTAGAAGTCAGAGAGGTTTGTGCAGAAGTTGAGGAGGAAAGCGTAGTCCACGTTCTGCTTAGAGCGGAAACGGACCCTGTCCTCTGGGTCGTTGTAGTTCCTTTTCAATCCGTCCAGAGACGGATAGTACTCCTCTGGAGCTTGGATTACTAAGAGACGTCCAGCTATGATGTGGTGTGCAAACTTCCTGGTGATTTCCTGCACCAGGTTCTCACACCAGACCAGGTCGAAGTCCGCCAGATGGACGACAACCACAATCTCTTTCAGTTCCTCGTAACTGGACTGATCAAATATGGATTTGATCGTCTCCAGGAGGTAGTTTCCTCTTTTTCTTT
Source organism: Etia nguti (assembly GCA_015106755.1). Classification (NCBI taxonomy): domain Eukaryota; kingdom Metazoa; phylum Chordata; class Actinopteri; order Cichliformes; family Cichlidae; genus Etia; species Etia nguti. The sequence continues at coordinate 18,328 of VUQG01021840.1, read as the reverse complement.
TGACAGATGAGAGCCCGATGGTGAGATACTCTGTAAAAAAAAAAAATTAGAACGTCAAATTTTATCACTATTTCCAAAAACATGTTTAAAGGACACAGGTTTCAGATGAACTGCACAAGTTTCAACGCTGTTTCTGAGAAAAGAAACTATTAAAATTGTACACGTGAAATTAGAGTTTAAGTAAATTTAATTTAATTCAAGGTCCGCTTATTAGCTGCTTCCTGAGCTTTCAAATGGTCATCAGCTGATCTTTATTTACAACCAGCCCTTATCACACGACCAGTTCCAGCGTAGTTGAAACTTCTTGAAAGTCACTTTGAATTCAAGCTATATTCGAACTATGTCCACCAGTAGTATTTGAGAAAATAAATGTATCAAAAATGTTTAAATGCATTTATCAGTAAGAAATGTTCTTGGCAAAATGTTTTTATATAAAGGATTTTCTAAATATTTTTGATTAATCAATTATAGCGCTGAATAAACAATTGTTAACAGCGCACAGTTATTGTCTATGAGGGAAAATAGACATAAAAGCTTTGTGAATAAAGCACAAAGCACTAAAGAAGAGTTTAATGTTGAGGTAAAGAAGTCCCTGTGGAGCAGTTTTGCTTTATTGCTATGCTTTAAATTCCAATGTCACAGATTTTAAATTTAATTTCGCATCCTCTGCTTGCAAATACAATTCACTGTAATTTGCCCCGGCCCATGAAAGACTCAATGTAAATTTCTATTAAAAAGAAACAGTAAACTTACTCTTGCGGTTCAGTGGGGTACCAGCGAGATAGCGATATGTGACGTTAATGGTTCCAGAGAAATTACTCAGGTCTCTGAAGGTGTGGACGTATCGTTCTGAGCTTGAAGGGTGGACTGATGTTTCCCTAAGCTGCCTTTTATCCCCTTCCTGGAGCGAAACATTAAAAAAAACACATTATGAGCTGAAGCACAAAAAAAATCTGGGAAAAAAAATCCAATTATGCAAATTATGAAAGTTCCCAATTATCAAATAAATAAAGTTTCACATCTCATCATCATCAAATAAGGGGGACATCAGATGTTTCTTTTTTTTAAGTAGATGAAAAGTAAAAAATTGCATCTTGCCATATTATACATATTTAAACATTACCGCAGAAAACATGGAAAGCCTGTAAAGTCTAAGACTGAAACCATTTTTCATCAGTATTGAAGCTCTATGACATGCACTAACATGTCTATTTTCTTTAATGATCAGAAGAAGAAGAACTTGATAGATTTTGTGAAGAGCCAGGTTGATGGATAGCTGATAAAACTAGCTATGTGTGTGTGTATTAGGATTTGTGTATATTAGGATACTGCTGATCATTTCAGCACTGGGTAAAATTTTACAAGGCTTCTAAACTGACAGAACTGCTGAAACAGCCTTAAACTGATGAATAATATTACAGTTGACAGTGTAGCCCCTTACACCCACCAAATCTGTGTTTGACCAGGACCATTTGACTATTTTGTGTAGTCCATCAGTTAGTTAGCATCCTCAGCAGACATACCCCTGTGCTGTGAAACTTCATATTGCATACTTTGTCCTTTTTTCAAGTATTCAAATTCAAATAAAAGACTATTTTCTCAAGTGTGACTTGGAAAACATATTTCTTTCTGTTTTATATTGATATCAAATCTAATGACAAGACACAACTAAACCTCAGTTTCAGAAGACGAAAGAAATCTTTAAACCTCTCCAGGCAGTGAGGAGAAAAGGCAAACCACCTTAATATTTTAAAGAACAAACACTGATAATATACTGAGATCAACAAGAGTTGCTTGCATCATGAATAAGTGATAAATCATAAAGATGATCTCAATGTGTCCACCTTATTAAAATTTAAATATGTCTCTCTTACAAAAGAGTAACTGTGACAGAACCACACATCAAACAGGAAGCACATGTGGAAATGTGGTCAAGTGCTCATCAAGAAGACATCCAGAAGAAATACAAACATGAAGTATCTAATGCTTTGTAAAAGCACTTCTGCAAGTGCGCATACGTAAAACAGTTGACTAACCAGCACGTAGCCGTCTTCAATGTAGAGGTTCAGGAAGAGGAGGAAGGTGATGAGGAAGCCTAGGAAGGGAATAGTGGAGCGTTTCCTCAGACATCTCATCTTGTCCAGGGATTTCCACATCAGCCTCATGCTCTACACAGTATTGCTGAGATCTGCACAAAATAAACATGAGCAAAAACACATCACACAAGACAGAAGTGTATGCTTTGAATTTCATCAGATTCTGCAAATAATTTGCCTTTAGCAGATTGTTGGGAGATTTTAGGAACATAAGACCATCTTTCATGTATTATTATCCCCCACAAGTGTAATGGGTAATGGGTTTTTATTGTAGACAAATACATTAATATACACTGAGTAGTCTCTAAATTTGTTCAGTTCCCGCCCCCCTTTAATCTATTTTTAGGTCTTCAGTGATGGAGGCTCATGCCATTTTTGACAGCACACATTTCAATGCTTTCTTGTTCAAAGAAAACGATGCTTTTGCCTCCTCTTATCAGCTGGCAAACTCCTTCATTTTGGAATAATGTTTGTGGATTACAGGCCACCATCACTCTGGAGGAGAGGCAAATTCAATTTTCAATCACCTCTCTTTATTCCCGATTTCTGGTCGATAAAAGAAAGAAATGAAAAGACACAAGTGGCAAAAGAAGAGAGAGCAAAATGGGTGAAAGGGTTTTCATAGCTAGTCAGTACCTAGGTATTTTCTAAAGCTGCAAACAAATAAGTGCTTTCAATAATCTATTAACTACAATGAGATATTTTTGCTTCCCATTGTAGTAAAAGTCTTCCTTCCTGTCAGTGCATAATTCAAAAATACTGAATCTGTAAAAAGAGCAAGAAGTCAAAACATTTAGGAACTGTGACTGCATTTTCTGTTCTGCGTTACTGGTACTACTACTGGTTTTTATCCAAAGGACATCATTGTTGGTTTTCTTCTATTAACCAATCACATTTAAGGCAGCTTTGGTTGCATGCAGTAAATGGATTGGTTCGTATATAGCACTCAGAGCACTTTATACAACCTTCCCTAATTCACCAAAGCAATTTTTTCTACGCCCAAGTGCTTTCTATCTAACAATCACACATCAGAGAGCAACTTGGGGTTCAAGTTGCGTGCAGACTGGAGCAGCCAGCAATCAAACCACCAACCTTCCAATTAGTGGCTGACCTGCTCTGTCTCCTGAGCTACAGCCACCTCTAAAGCAGCACATGCGTAGAGCATCATAAATTCGTAAACATTAACTAGGGAACTAAAAGAAAAAAATCTTGGACGGCTACACTGCCCCAAAAGCCCCAAAAATCTGCTGAGTTAACAGATTAGCCAATGGGTTCCTAGAGTGACGCCTCAGGAACTGAATCATTTTTGATGGTGCTGCACAGAACAGTTATAGATACATCTATCTATCAGTTTTTCTTGTTACAATTACCTATTATAACTGCTAGTTATCTATAAAATCTCAGACTTCAGGTCAAGAACTTACAAATTTATATCAAGAAATATTTGATTTTAGTGTTAGTACTATGATGGATTGGGAAATGGTGACCTTGGTCACCAAGCAAGCACTCACATTCACACTCTTTATTGGATCCTGTAATCAATTCCCGATGTCTGTTTTTAACTACTATTACTAAGAGTAAGGACAACAGTGGGGTTATGAAGGAAGAGGAGAAGCAGAATATAGCACCATTTATAGACCTGTGCAATCAAATCTAATATATATCTAAATATCTATCTAAATATTAATTTTAAGAAGCTTATGTTATACTTATATGTTGCATGTTCCACACACAATTTCCCCGTTCAATAAATCAGTTTTGATCTATGAATTGTAGAGTTTCTCTATTGCCGACATTAATAGTACAAGAAATACAGAACACAGTTTGTGTAATATTGGTACATGAACAATTCAACAAATAAAAGCTACATCAAACACAGCTTTCAGCTAGAACAGAGTCATACACTAGCTTCAGTCACAACAGGAGCAGAAAGCTCTCAAAGCACATGTACAAGTGAAACCTATTGAGGGAGAAAAAGCCTATAAACAGCGGCAGCAGAAGTAACAGTCCACAGACATGATGCAAGTGGTGTCTGTCCTTTTGTTTGCCAGCAATTAGGCATCAGCATTCGCTTTTGTTCCATTGTTGCAAAGCCCACGAGATGCCTAATAGAATACAAACTACCTCTAAGCTCAGTTCAATGACCACATACAAATCGATCACCCACACCAAGAGTCAGCTTCACCGGGGATTTGACTAGTCAATACCTCTTTTTGCACACTTGAAAACTAAATTTAACATATCTATCCAAGACGGCCTGTTCTCTGCAATTTTCACCTCACTGTGGTTCAGACATATCTGTATCTATATTTGTATATATATCTATGTATGTATAAACTTAGCACAAAGAGTAAGGAAATTTGAGTTTCGTCAGTTAGTTATTTGTTATAGCAATGCTAGTTGGCAGTAAATCTTACACTGCTGGAAAGCCGGTTTATTTCCCCTTAAACTGTGCTACATTTGTGTGGGTTGAGCAACAGAGCTGAGTATGTAAAACTTTCCAAACCTTATCTGTCAGTGCCAACCAGCTTATTCTACTATTGACTCTTGTTTGGTGTTATTTATTGGACTGGATGATTGAGGTTTTACTAACTTAACTAACAGGGACCTCAGAAGCATGTGGAAGAACCATACACAGTCACAGCAGCCTAGCACCTCCTCCTCATGCTGGTCACCAGCTCGGTCACACATTGCTGTGGGATGGCATCCCATTCTTCAACCAGCATTTATTGCAAGTCAGCCAATGTGGTTGTGCTGGTCACAGAATAAGCTGGTTGGCATTGACAGAGAAGATTTGGCAAGGTTTTAATGGGCGTAACCCACATACTCAAGTCTGCTGCTCAACCCTCAAATGCATTCTCCTTACAAATGTTTGACAGCATGGGAAATATGGAAAATGGTATAAGATGCCGGAAAAGCATATTCATAACAAAGAAATAACTGATCAAACACAAATTTCCTTATTTTTTATATATAAGTTTATATATAAAACAATGATGTGGATGAACACATCTGCATTTGTTGTGAACTTCTTGGTAATCGTCATTATTATGTCATTACAGATTAGCAAATTGTGCTGTTTGAGATGCAGCAGCACACATCCTTCTAGTGAGACCTCATCTTGAGAGATTATTGAATGAACTTTAGTTCAGTCCGAGTTGTAGGGGGCGATATCTTTTATCAAATAAGAAACATTTTGCTAGATATTTCTCTAATATATGCAGTCTGAACACCTGAGTTAATATTTTATCTGCAAAAAGAAGAACTGCAATCTTCATGAACACTTCATGAGCCACTGAAGTACAGATAATATCTGAAAGGAATGTGCTAGTTGTGTGAAATGCATCTAGTATAACTGTGCAGAACTACGGTTGACGCAAAACAGCTTGCATATTGTGTGAGTGAGGAAGCTGAGTGGAGCACGATGATGAGAAGAATCATTATGCTGACTCTGGAGAAATCTCAGCTGATGGCTACAAGTACAAGAGTCCTCCTGACACCACAGCTCAGGTAACTCTCTTTGCTTCTTAGCGCCTCCTTAGTGAGAAATCAGCAGCAGATCTTTCCCTCTGCACAAACATAAGCTGTGTTGGGACGTTTTGCATACAATTAAATCAAATTAAATTCTTTGCACGATCCCGTGTGAACGCTACAATTAGACAACTTTCAATTCCAATGTTGGGGAGGAGTTTATGCCTCTGGATGGAGACTTGAGTGTCTATCATCAAGTTACAAGACAAAGAAAGGCGCCTCTCTTATTTCAATAATTCAGTATGGTCTCAGAGCAGGAAGAGGATGAGATCGTCCTCCTGCCACAGGCACAGCTGGGAAACATGCTCACTTCTGCTACCCTAGATTTCACTTTTTCTTTTTACACAGCAGAACATCTAAAACAGTATAAAGAAGTCACCTCCTTACTCTGAGAATACGCTAGAACATAGACCAGGTATACGCTAGCATGCTGTATGAATTCACTGATAGCTTCCAATAACAAGTGGGTGGGATGTGTGGCTTGTTGTGTTTATTCTTGTGGCATGAATCCAGAGTGGAGCTGCAGCAGTGAAATGCACTAAGTGTATTTTAATGGGTGTGTCATCCTGGCAGTCACACAGCCCCTCGGATGTCCCCAGCACCATTTCGGGACACAGTATACTTCCAGCAAGCTGGGGCTGTTAAATATCCATTATGCGCTGTGTGTGAACTGGACCAAATAAACCACAATACCGCCCCTCTGCTTGCTTTTGCCTAGCAGCGCGTTGTGCACTGAAGTCGCATCAACTGCCTGTCCCAAACGCCTTTTGAAAACCGTGCTCTCAATAAGAAGTTAAATCCTGTTACACTGGCATAAAGGGGCTCTGTGGCAACAAAACTGTTACAAAAGCCAAGCACGCTGGCCGTAAAGACCTCCCAAATTTGATTTAGGCATTAGGCCACTAAATGCTCAGCATGATCAAAACTTCTCAAGCCTTGTAATTTTTGTTCAGCATACTTTGCTTTGTATTCTATAACTGGCAGTCTGCAAAAATCCTTGAAGATCGATGCTTCGGTTGCTCCTGGATGAGATAAGATAGAAAATATGCCCCTCCAAAAATCCTCCAAGGAAACTATCACCTGGTTGTATCACACCAGAGCCTTAGGGGTTGGAAATGGCTCTCAGCTGGAAATCTTTTGCCCATCAATCTTTGACGTTACAGCGAGCTGAGGGTTATTATGTTGTTGTGCAGAGAGAATGAGCACCAGAGGAAGAGAAAATGGTAAACAAGAGGCTTGGAAAATTATTAGAAGACCTCTAATGTGGACCGGTCACAAAATGAAGATGAAAAATTTATGTTCCCACTGTTACCACTAAGAACAATTAAAATCATATAGTGAATCTTGACTGAATGGCAGCATCGATACACTGAAGTTAATAGAGGGTAACAGTAAAGGTTTATAGGCTGTAACTGCTTCATATATTCAATATTTATAATAATAATAATAACAATACTACTAATACTACTAATACTAATCCACAGTCCAAGCCAAAATTTGTAAAATTTACCATGATAAAGAGACAAAAAACACATAACGAATAACAGATTAATTATGCAACACTTCAATTAGCTGATACAGTATCATGAAGGGAGAGAATTTTTAAGCGACCTTTTATATGTTTCATAAGCAATATCCCTTTTCCCCTGTATCTAGACTTAAACTACCTTGACAAGCAATCTCTGCATTCATCCTCAATGTCCTCCATGCTTCTGTAGCAGTGCGTATGACGTGGCTTATTCAGAAATTGTCCCCCATCCTCCACATCCTCTAATGGTGAAATCTGACAGAAGCCAAGTGCAAATGGAAACCAAGGAGCTGCCCTGTGCGAAGAAGGCAATTGTGTGGTCCAGCCTGATGTGCAACTCTAATGCCAAGCTTTCGATATGATGGCAAAAAAACAGAAAGAAAAAACTAGAAAAAAACAACAAAAGCAAAAGGCCTTCCTGTCCTCCTCCATTTGCAGTGGCTTGATTGCTGCAGAGTGGCAGCAGTCCGGCATGCCAAACGATACCACTTTCTTTTTGTCAAGTGCTGTGAAAGGAAAACGAAGAGCTCGGCCGGAGTAAATGAAACAAGGTATAGGACGGTGCAGAGCGGCACTGACACAAACATGAGTTGAGTTCCACAGTAATTTCGTAACACCTGCTAACCTGAATTTGAAAATAATTTGAATGGATAGCTTTAAAAAAAAAAAAAACAAAGTTGGTGTATACTATCAGCTTAATGAATTTATTTTTCTGAATGCAGGCAGCGAACTGGGAAAAGGCCGAATAATGAAGAAGAGATTTGAAAATGAAATGTTCTCCTCTGGGAATCTCAGGTACACACAACAGCGAGCCCCTCCATGTGCTATTCAAAAATCAAAATAACCTCTTAACAAAACACATTTCTTGCCAGCTTGAATCAACTTTCAACATTCAATTTAGGCCGCGTTTTTAGAAGTGTGAAGAAGCATTTCTGTAATGGGAAAACCTAAATGGAAAACTCATTGTGAATAAGAAAAGGGGAACAGATTAATAAAATGGGCAGCAGAAAGCAATTCTCCCATATTTCATCTTGTTATCTGTTTTACATTATTTCCCCTGGGTATCCTGCACCTTGCAGATATACAGCTCTGCACAAATAATCAATTAAGCCTGCAGATTTGCGGGTATTCAGCAGTTGCTTTGTGTCAGGCCTTCAGCCACTTTCAATGGATTTTCGTTCTCGATAAAAAGCCGCGAGTAACAGAGGCTTTTGTTGATAACAAAATTGTGGCATGCAGTGGAATAATAAATCTGTTTATTATGAAATGAGTCTTTTCTTAATCTAACTGGTCAAACAGTTTACCAATTACTGCATTCTCGCAGCGTGCCAGAGAAAGGAATCTGTCATCTACAAAGTCCACAGACCCTTGTCAGTGAGCCACGGCTGTTAGGGAAACACAGAAATGATCTTAATTATCGAGATGCACAATGAGGGTATTATCAAATTAAAGCCTGAAAGCTGTTACTGCGAGTCCCACCATGTAATTCCAACAAGCCCCGCGTATAACAACAGCCAATCATGTTTGACGACCTGTCATCTCCACAAAGGTATTCTTCCAAAGGGAGTCATCGTATTTTCAGAGGCAACGACGCAAACTCCTATTTTCCTTCTGTAAACTGCCAAGCAGATTTCTGATCATAAAATCGAGTCAGATGGTTCGCTTTGCCCATCCCGGTTGCATCAAACTCCAGAGGACAGGCTGCTATGCCAAGGATCCAAAAAGATGTAACCACCCCAGCACAGAGGCAGCACTACCCTCCCCCCATTGTCTCCCTGTGCTGGGCCTGTCACTGCTGTCAGCAGCCTGAGCTCACTCACTCTAATGGGGGGGAGGTTGAGTAGAGGGGAGAGTGAGTGCTGAATGTGATGCATTCCCCGTGGACATACTGTCCAAGTGTGCCACCCTCCCCCACCACCACCGACTGCCACTGCTACCGCCGCTGTGGCCCTCTTGGGAGAAACATGCAGACCAGTGACAATGGCACTTCCAGCTGTTCCCTCATAAGGAGCTGGTGTGCAAGACAAGCCATGGCGCTTTAAAACCCCCCAAATGGTCTCAGCTAGTCATCCTGTCAGGTGCTCTGACACTAGAATATTTCCAGCCTCCACCAAGACCCCCACCAACCCTCGCCCACCCACTCTCCCTGTTCTTGCCTTTGTAAGCACACAGTGAGAGGCCAGTCCATTGTTCTAGTTCCAGTATGTGTTGGAGACGCCAGTAAAGGCTTTCAATTCATCAGCACTGGCACAGGTGGCGCAAGCCACTCGAATACATTCTCATGAAATGTTAAGCATGCGCATCCCATTGATGCTGGCTTCAGAGCAATCAAGCATCAAAACAGTCTGAACAAACAGCTCTGGCACTCGCTCTGCTGCGGTACAACTGTGCAGATTATTCAGAATGGTCCGTAACTGAAATGTGATTGTGCAGAGCCTCATCAGATCGGTCCATATATATTTTGTTTAAATTATTTATTTTACTGGATGGAGAGGAGGCGTCTCATAATTTTATAGCCTTCAATCAACTTGTGTCATCTCTGTGCAGCCAACCCTTAACTTTAGCAGAACTATGAAAGAGAGACTGCATTTATCATGAAACACAAACTGAGTGCAATCAAGGAGCGTAATGTGCTGATAAGGTGGCAACATACACCGTGCTTGCTTCATGAAACAGACGCACTCACACGCTACAGTAATACACAGAGATTTATGATGTATGGCTCCTACTGAAGCTACGTTAAACAGCGTATATTTGAAGTATATTCTGGATATAAGGTTAGAGGGAATTTTGAAAAGCTTTTTATGGTTCCAGAGGCAGTGAACATAAAAAGGACAGTGAAGTGTGAGAAATAATTCGGTCTCTCCCAGGCCCTTCTAACCACTTAGCACTTTGACCTAGATTAGCACTCTGTCAGAGGTGCACTTGGGAGGCATGGCAATGGAGGACTGCTATAGTGTCTGCTTATTTCCACAAGAAAACATATGTACACTCCCTGAACACATGCAGACACTTGCGTACTGGTTTCATTTTTGATATCAAGTATTACCTAGTATCTCTATCAGTAACACAAGATGATTAGTATTTGGATACTGTGAATTTCTCTCCAGGGCAAAGATATTCAATTAGGTCTTTGTTATACTGCAATCCACTAATGGACCGTGCGGCATCTCCACCTCAAACTCCACATCTATCCTCTGTGCCTGACGTCATGTGTCATAAACATATGGTGCTGCTCCCCCGAGGCCATTTTCTACATTAAAAACACAGACCCATGTGAATTAGCGGACAGCATCCTGTCATCGTGTCTATTCTTAAAAACAAAAAAACTGGACTGTGCCAAGGGCAAGACAGAGAATGAAAAACAAAAGAGGGAAAATGGCCATTTAAAAAAAAGTACCAGGAAGAAAGCCCCTCTCCTGTTCCTCCCCTCTCTCTGTCTCCATTTGGGAGACAGCAAAAAGGAGACTTGGCTCTGCCTTAAAAGCACTTAAAAAACCAAGGTCACCTCCTGGTCAAATCTGTGAAATGAGAAAATAGCTGAAGGGGCAATAGGCCAGTAGCAGATAACATGAGAATGCACTATCTTTCCCCTACACATTTAGTGCAGTGGAGGATGAGGCACTGGCAGACTTTTCAAAACAAAAGAGGTCGAAATAAGGACTGGAGACACAATAAGATGGCCCACTTTCACCAAGTATGACAGCGCATACATTGAAGTGCTCTTAGAGAATGAGGCTTTTGGTCAAGCAGATAGTGGAGAGCCAAAGAGTCGAATGTGAGCTCACACAACTGGGTTTTTGCATTTAATCACTCAGGTAAATTTAAAGCCACATTCTTGTCCTTCAGTTTAAGTCGGGAACTGTTGTTATCATTAAGGAAATGGATCCTAGAACTCAACTGAAATTCTCAGAGTCGCATAAAGTGAACATCTACTACTCTCTCCCTAAGGTGCAAATTGGAGTAGTAAAACCTGAATTGATGTTATCAAGTGTTTGGAAATGGGCCATTGATGCTGAATTATCTCTTGACATTGGGGGCTCATGGACTTCTATGAAATATATACCACCAAAATTATGCCTATTTAAGTACAGGGCTTGCAGCTGTGACTCATAAAATGTGCCCATAACATATAAGCCCTGTTTGCGCAAAACAGCAGCATCACCTGGAGTCCCACAGTGATTTGTGATAGCTGCAGATGGACGTCACTGCTTTAATCAATGTGTGACTCAGCAGCGTCTATCGTGTGTAAAACAATATCATCTCGCTATGATGAAACCAAAACATATGAAAGACTGCACTGAGACACGCTTAAAAGAGGCGGAGGATTCTTCAGTGTCGTTGGGGAGAAAAAGACTCAAAGTAATGTGTGTTTTTACCCATATAACACTGTTAATACATGTTTGCTAGTAGCCGTTTACTGTTAACTTGTCGCCTACGCAGCTGTTCCGTGATGCTATTGTTTCCCAAAAAACACTTCTGCTGTGCAGTGGTGCAATCTTTCTATTTCTTTTGTGTTTTATTCGACTTCTGCTGTGTTTTGTGTGCTTTTGTGTTCTGGTGTTTTCTTAAGCTATACGTTTGACCTTTAAGGGCCACCGCAAATATCAGCCATATATCATTTAACAGAAGTCATCTAATACTGGTCTTATCTTGTGTTTCCACAGTCAGATTCTTAGGGTTTTTCTTTTCTACTGTACTTACACTTTGTACACTCACTGCATACTGCAGCATCAAAGCTAGAGAATTATATATATTTATAATTAGCCGATAAGAAACAGCTAAACAGAGAAAGTGGTGTAGAATGTCACTTTAAGTGTTGACTGTTTGCTAAACTATTAGCCAAAGCAACTGTATGGACAATATTAGCTATCTTTTTTCAGCTTGTGTAGCATCCAAAAAGTGCTTATTGCGACCTTGACTTACAAGATGACCCCCAGGTTGTACTAGTCATGTTTAATTAAGGCTGCAGTGTTGCAGCATCTTCCTCATTGTTCACTGATGTTCTGTTGAGCAACTGCGGGATTAGCTTGCGAGTAATAAATCACAGCAAATCTCTGTGATCATTTAAAACACAGCTTTAAAGGTGATGGGAACTTGTTCATTTTTAATGAGCACACAGATACATTTGAAGCAGCTAACATCATTTGGAGTGAAAGCAGTTTGATTTAAAAATTCAGCATTTTAATAAAATCTTTAATAGCTCTTCGGTTGATAACACTGTTATTGTCACAATGAGTAAATTGCATCTTGTGTGGATGGTGGAAGCAAAATATCACCCCTTACAGTGGGCTGAAGCAGCGGTGTTTATTAAGGAATAAATCAAGAAATCTGTAATCTTTAAAGATTTATAACTTCAAAAGCAATCTCCACAGTCCTGCAAATCACAAATTCTTTCCTCCTGAAAGCAAGAGAATGAGAAACCAGCAGAAACTGGGATGAACAGCACATTACCTGAGCAGAGAAGCACATGTTTCCTGCCAGCCTCACCAGTCTTGAATAACAGAGTTCTCCTGGAGGCAGCTCTCTGTTGATCAATTGACTACCTATCCCAGTGCTAGACTGATGGGAGAATATCCCATATCCCTGCATCCTCTGAATTCTACCAAGTCTCCATCATGAATATTTGATGAGGGATGTGTGTGCCAATCACTAAAAGACGTTTATCTCCAATACTCATGACTGGGCAGCCCTTGCTGAGCTTCTCTGCTGGTAATCAAAAACAAACGTTTCATGGATGAAAAAAAGGCCCTTTCGGGAGAATCAACGATACTGCTATAATATATGTATGGAAGATTGAGAATGCATCAGGATTCAAACTTGATACAAAGATGAGACACATCAGTTTTTAAATGTTAGATTCATATTTCTCTCTGCCAAGGAAATGTAAAAGTGAGACGTATATTATTGTACAGCTAACCCACCTGTGTTTGCTGTCCCTGGCTTCCCATGAGTCTTCAGGAGCACATGTTGTCTATTAATTAGCAATTCGTGGACTTGTGTCTGTACTCATTCAACCTCAACGACCCTGTTTGTGCTACAGCAACATTGCAGAGTGTTCAGCAAATTCCTGCAGTCATTCCTCAGACCTTTTGTTTCCCATCATTTTATAACCTTGGTTATGGAAAACACTGTGGCATTTCTGCTGAGAGAAATGAGCTTACAGGCCCTCATAAAACCTGATACAGATTCTGTAGGCTTTTAATGATCCTTATGCAGAGCACCTTTTGCCACTATACTGATACAGCTCTTCCGATCTACAAAAACTGTGAAATAATATGGAAAACTGTGAAATAATATGGAAAAATGTTAGATTTCCGCTGAAAAATATAGTTGCTCTTGAAATCTCAAAAAGCATGATCAATGTCGAGTAGCTGTGATTAATTTCTATCATTCGACTTCAGATGCATCAAAGCCTCTAAGGAGGGGGGAAAGAAACCCAAAGTCCTGTGTGATTCAATATAATGCTGATTGTTTGACTGCATCCCTTGTTACACACTAACACTAAAGCTTTCACTCTGTGTCTGTCTAGCTCATTTTTTGTCAGTCACATATGAAACTATAGTGGCAGTTTATTGCAATAATCAGATTGAAGTAAACGAGGCACCGAACCAACCATAACACAATTACACTTTAATTAATGAGTTTTACTGTTCAGTTACATTTATGCAAAGCACCAAACATTGATGTCTCCACAAAGATGACATTGGCACATTTTCTAGCTCTGATTCCTTTCTTTTTTCAACACAGGTTGAAGGTAATCCTGTCAGTTAAAAGAGCATTTAAAAGTCTCAGCGCAGTTGTTTGTATGATTGTAATACAATCATACAAACAGGGTTCTAATCCACCACCTCCCTAAGGTGTTTCTGTCTGCTGTTTGCATGTTCTATCCGTGTGTGAGTGGGTTCTCTCCGGGTACTCCGGCTTCCTCCCACAATCCAAAGACATGCAGTGAGTGGGCTTAGGTTAATTGGTGATTCTGAATGGCCCCGCAATGAGTGCGAATGGTTCTCTGTCTCTCTGTGTTAGCCCTGCGACAGACTGAGGACCTGTCCAGGATGTAACCTGCTTCTTGCCCTATAGCAGCTGGGGTAGGCTCCAAGCCCCCCTGCAACCCTGATTTGGCGAATGGATGGATGGTGACATGTTAGCATGTAAGCATGTTAAGTCATCCAATTTACAGAGTATTATTAAATGACCTTTTCCCACCAACGATCCTTCACTGAGCCTGCTGAGGTCAAGCATCTATCATATACATGTGCATTATGGCTCTGTCAAATTGTGCCTCTTGTTTCTGAATGTGGAGCCAGTGGGAGTGTTTTTTTTAAACAGCAGTTGTCTACAATTACTCTTGAGGAGGATCTGTTTCTGTCATTTTGAGATGCTGACAAAGGATGCCCTTTGCCTTTGAAGTACTTCATCTTGCCTCAGGTAAAGGTGTCCATAACTTGGCAAAAAGGAAAACTTTTTGTTTGGTTCCCTGCCTCGGGCAGGTTTTCAAACCAAGTGGGCTCCTCTGATGTTGAAATATACACATTGCTCATACAAAATAGTATGTCAAAGAGAGAGAGATAGACACAGAAACAACCCCGCTCATATCATGAAAGCGCAACTCCTACTCTATCAAGAAAGGATGCTGCACATTTCCTCCTGCCTTTTGAAATAGCAAATCAGAATCCACTAAAAGCTTGTCTGTCTGCATTATTAATGCCTGTATAGTGAAAGAAGTATCCAAGAATATGCCTTGAATCCAAATCTTTTTCTGGCTTCATGGGAAACAAAAAACAAACAAAATCTTCTTGACCATTTTGAGTCTGAAATTTCACAAATGTTTACAACATGCACAAATTCATTCTAAATAATAATGAGTTAAAATCGTATCAGGCCTGATAAAATTATCAAATTTAGAGGCTTAAACACATTAACTGAAACCTTTTTACAGAAGGGGAGAGTCGTGTTTCCAGCACAAATATATTCTACAGACACAGCCATTCTCGTTCACCTCCAGAGCAGAGGCTCTAGTGGTTTATTATTCAGCATAAGTCTGCACACCAGCCCAGCTCCACCTTTGGCTCATTTCTGAACAATTTTCAAGCTTCCTGTAAAATGAATATGCATTGCCTTTGCTGTGAATCCATTTGCAAGACAGAATGATAATGAGGAGAAAGTGCTTTCAAAAAACCCAATTAATCTCATGTAAAACGGCTGCTCAATGCTTCTAATGAGATGCCATTTTAATAAGCGGGTATGTTGTACAACAAAGCCATTTGGTAAACATTATTGTTTATTTGTTTGATGACATGCAGGCAATGGAACGAATTGGATTTTGGGAAAAATAAAACACTTATCAATGTCTGACTTGAAGAAAATGTGCCCTTTGACTTGTATTGTGCAGCTTACAATGCACAGAGGTTATTGTTACTTGAGTAGAATTGCACACTTGTATGTAAAGTTTTCTTTTTTTCGTGTTTATACAGAGATGGATTTAACATTGAAACATTTCCTGAAAATAACCTTGAGCGCTGTGCATCTCAAGTATATGCTGTGAATATTATATTGGCTCCAGAAATTCAAGTTTGTCTCCATAGGAGGAAACAGCTTTAGAACTGACACGAGTTTAGACAGAAAATATTTATGGGAACCTCATAAACACGAGCTCAGAGAAGTCGCAACCTAATTTCTTTTTTATTGCACCATGAAATACACCTTTCAAACGCTGCCGCGTGGACAAGCTGAAAGGAGAAAGCGGCTGGACTAAAACTGTTGAGAGATGGATCAAATTTGAGGGCTAATCGGTAGCTTGTAAACAATGCTGCTTTCAGAAGAAAACAAATCTACTTGTTATTGACTCAAAGGCTGCTGACTGCATCTCTGCCTGGTTGAATGTGTTTACTTATTCATCAAGGTGGAGAGGGCCAAACACTTTCTCAAACTCTGTGTCCCCGCAGTTATCCTTTTCCTGCTGTCCAACAAGAGGGACAGACCTGATTAAATATGCATGGAGACCAGTGAGTTCGCCTTAAAGTTCTCAAAGCTTTATTCTTCCCACCTCAAATATTCATGACCTCTACTCTGTGGCTGTGTGGTCTGTATATGCATTTGTGCAAAGGCACTGCATCCTCACCTGCCCTCACAGAAAGAAAAGAACATAAAGGGTGCAGGTTTGGAAAGCTGTGGGAGGTCTTCTTGCATCATCTTAGAAAAGTGCCACATACCTCTCATTGACTGGGTGGTTCAGTAACTCATGTTATGCTACAGTATCTGACTTGTACTCTTTCCAGATTGCTTGGTATTCAGGGAGACACTCACTAAATGAGAGATAATAAGAGTGTACTGGGCAATCTGTGCATGAAAATGAATGCATAGAGTTGGACTGCTCCGGTATTTTACTGTGTATCTGGAAGGAACAGAATCTTACAGTGTGGAGAGAGGTCTTCAGGGGTTGCCTAGTAGCAGGGGCTGTCGAACATATGGCCCCGGGGCGGCTCAGTAGATGGCTTTGAAAATTGTGAAAAGGAAGTAAAAAATGTGAAAATTGTGAAGAAGAAGTATGAAGTAAAGTGTAAATGTGGACTCTTCCCTGCATTTTGTGCCTAAGAAATGATCAAGTCATGAGAGTCCAAACTGACGGTCCAGAGGTTTGAATTGTTATTGTTTTCACAGCCTTCTCACTCACTAAGAAACCCCCCCCCCCTCCGGCCTGCTATGCTACACCAAAATAAGTACTAGACACATGATCACAAAACAGGAAAATAGGTGGGTAATTTATTATTTTATTCTTTTTGTTTTCTTTGTTTTGTTTTAGAAATGGAGTTCATGTAGACATTTTCAGAATGCATTTTCAACACTACTACTACTACTTAAAATCCTTTAATTTTCTCAAAAATCGACAGTGCGCCTTATAATCCGGTGCGCCTTATGGTCCGAAAAATATGGTAAATAAAGGTTTTCTTCATAGGTATTTGTAGTCTGGCTTATTTGAGGTCAAAGTTATCTGTATGTGTCCCATTTACTAAAGAATTATAGAATTATAGTGATACCAGTATTTGGTGATTTAAAAAAAAGCAATCTCAGTTCCTATTTTGTTTCTTTCTGACACACAAAACAGATTTCCTTAACATTTGCTATATGTAGTTATTTATGAGTTCCTTTTAGATAATATGACAACGCAGTTTAAAGTTGTCGATCACTTGTGTACACTTTGTGTAACTGCTTGGATCAGTTGCCAACAGGGTAGCTGCATAATGCCATTTGGTAGACAAACTATGCACCATCACTCATGACATGTTGAAGGGTTTTTTTTTCTTTTCTCGTCTTGTTTCTTTACTTTAAAAAAAAAAACAACTTTATTGCCTGTTATTGAGACATTGAGAAATAGCTAATATTGGCTGACAGATCAGTTGGACACTCGCTGTGGCCTGACAATTAGTATCTGCTGAGCCTCCATTTTTTCAGATACTATCATCACAGTTAATTTCCATTTTCTCTACGTCACAAATTTTGGTGGTTAGCAAGTCGAAAGTCATCTGTTACGTTGATAAATCACTGGCGCCCATTTACTTTCTAATGCTAGCTCTGTTTTCACACAAAGCGCAGAACGTAACTGATCACAGAGCAGTGAAAGCAGAGCCAACGGCAGCTTGCCTGGGACGCTGGTCTACCATCAGTTTACTCTAGGTTTAACGACAATGTGAATTCACAAACCACCAGAAAAAAGCTGCTTGTTGGTCAGCTCGCCTAGTTAAAGTCATCATTAACGGGACACGGTCACATACGACACCTATGAGTATTAACCAAGCACAGCTTTCACTGACAACAGCTAAACTGCTTTGCTTTGGTATGTTTTAACTGATGTGTTTTTAGATTTGACTTTGTCCTGATAGAACACAAATGCAGCCTTGTATGTTAGACCAGTGGGTCTCAAACATTATGTCATGAAGCAAGCAGGACATTTTGAAGAAGCCAGTGTGGGTTCTGCCGATGAAATTCCAGTTTCAAATATCACAAAGACAGTTTGTTCATTGTTAAAAAAATGAAAGTTATATGGAGATACTTCCAGTTTGGATTTGGGAGACAGACACTATCTCTACTTTTAAGATTAGGCTTAAAACTTTCCTTTTTGCTAAAGCATATAGTTATGGCTGGACCAGGTGACCCTGAATCCTCCCTTAGT